>CAUYRT010089672.1:0-22143 GCA_963574885.1 Lepilemur ruficaudatus
GCTCACAGCAACCTCAAACTCCTGGGCTCAAGTGATCCTCCTGCCTCAGCCTCCCAAGTAGCTGGGACTACAGGCATGTGCCACCATGCCTGGCTAATTTTTATATATATATATATATTTTTGGTTGGCCAATTAATTTCTTTCTATTTTTAGTAGAGACAGGGGTCTCGCTCTTGCTTAGGCTGGTTTAGAACTCCTGACCTTGAGTGATCCTCCCACCTCGGCCTCCCAGAGTGCTAGGATTACAGGCATGAGCCACTGTGCTTGGCCAAGACAGATTTTAATTTAAGAAAAAATTGAAATTTTGGTACTGCAGACTTCTGTAGTATACTAAGAAATTATTTTGAAATGCTAGAATTTTTCCCTTTTATTAAATAGGATACATCATACTTTGCTCTCTTTGTATCATACTGGTTGAAAAGAAACCATTTATGGGAAGAGTCAGGGGAAGAAAGTACAAAGGCTCTGAGGTTACAGTAAGCTTAGTGGATTCTAGGACCAGAAAATAGGCCTGTAGTAGAGAGTGTAATGTGAGATGAGTTCTGAAAAGTAGTCTTGGCTGTTTCACACAATGCTTTTTCTACTACTGTATTACTCTATTAATATTTGAGGTGGTGCCCATATGACATTCAGATGGAGAAGTCCAATATACAATTGGCAATTTGGAAAAAAGGTGTCTTTTCTTAAATTTACAAAATATTTCTAAGTAAATTAACCTTTTAAAAATAATTTTTCTCTTTATTCATTAGATACTGTGCTTGGCAGAGCAGATTAAATTCACTGAAGATGTAGAAAATGCTATTAAAGATCATAGTCTTCATCAGATTGAAGCACAACTGGTGAACAAGTTAGAGCACTATACTAATGTTGATACAAGTTCTGAGGATCCAGGGAATACTGGTATGGAAAAAATGTTCCCTTTTTTATGGGCTATTTGAGCATTTTTTTGGTATCCTTTTTGGACTGTGTACCTATTATAGTGATTATGCTAGGAATTACAATATACATACTTTTTATGTTGTACTTATCAATAATTTACTACTTTAAAGGGAATGTAGAAACCTCTCCACTATATGGATTTATCCTCCCCTTTTTATGTTATAGTTGTCTTACTATATTACATCTAAATATGCTGAAAACTCCATGAGATTATAATTTGTGATTTTAGCCATGAAACGTATTTTAAAAGACTTGAGGAGAAGAATAATCTATTAATATTATATATGTCTAGATGTTTATCATTTCTATTGCTTTTCCTTTATTCCCAATGTTCCCAGTTTCCTTCTGGTATCATTTTCCTTCTGTTTAAAGAGCTTTCTTTAGTGTTTCTTTTAGGGTAGTTTTGCTGCCTATGAACTCACATAGATTTTCTTCATCTGAGATTGTCTTTATTTCGCCTTTATTTTTGAAGAGTTTTTCACTGGCTATAGTGGGTTGACAATTCTTTTAGCATTTTAAAATCTTGTTCCACTTCCTTCTGACCTCTATGTTTTTTGATGAAGATTCCACAGTCATTTGAATTATTATTCTTCTGAAAGTGTTACGTTATTTTTCTCCTGCAGCATTTTGGCTTGTGTGATTCATATTATTATATCATTCATATATGTCATGAAGTGACCATTTAAATTCATTCAGAAATTACCTGTACACATGAGCATAAAGTATATAGGTCACAGGCTAACATTTTCTTCAATTATTTTTGTATTCAGAATCAGGCATTCTGGAGCTTAAACTTAAAGCACTAATTCTTGACATTATTCATAATATCGATGTGGTGAAGCAGTTAAACAAAGTTCAAGTTCATACAACTGAAGACTGGGCTTGGAAAAAACAACTTAGATTCTATATGAAAAGTGATCACACATGTTATGTTCAAATGGTGGATTCTGAACTTCAGTATACTTATGAATATCAGGTATGGCATGTGGTAGAAGTGTTTTATTTTTCCAGTTAGAAATTATCTACTTTTAAAGGAAATTTGCCATTGGAAGAAAGAATTATTTTTAAGTAGTAATTTTTCAATAATTTTTTTGTATTGCTATCTTCTTTCTGTTTCATCAGAATTAAGAAGGTATCATGTAAGAAAAAAATAAACCAGTCTATTTACAAAAAAGTTAAAATATCACCAGTGTGGTACTGAGTTCTCTACAATGTACGTTTTCTTAGAGTAGTATTTATATAGAATTTGAAATATATCTTTACGCCAAGGAGAATTGAATATAGGCAACCTCAATAGAAGCAATTTAGTTTGTGGCTCCTTATACAAGACCAAAATTAGTGCAATTGTAAATTTGCTGAAATCTGTTTGCTAAATGTCTTTAGCTTGTAAGGTAAAAGAATTTTCAACAAATAATGTAGTTCATGTAACTTGTTCTCAAAAACTTCAACTGTTTCCTCTCTGCCTTTTTCTATCATAATGAATCAGTCATTAGATTATTTTGACAATTTTGCTAAACCTATGTCAGGAGAGCTGCCAGGTGGCTCTTGCAAAAAGGAAATATATTTTGGGGCCCAAATATGCCTACCTAAATTGAGGAAAAATCCTGGAATTTTTTTGCAGCTGGAATTGGAACCTGTCTTCTCTACACTTTAGTAGAAATTTTGAGAATCATTTGATAAAATTACTAATTTCATAAGGTATTTTTCAAATTAATTACACTTTGGGTTCTCCAAAGTAGTTCTGATTTGTGGAGATCATAAAATTCAAGGAAATAATTACATGAATTTTAAAATATGAAATGGAGTGATTGTTGTATAATAATTTTGGATTTGTTTTCCTTAAAAGTTTATCTTTGTGATGTTAAGAACTTGAAACAGCTGCGGTGCACACTGGGCTATGGGTACTCTTGTACCTCTGACTGGGGCAGTGCGAAGGCAATTTATGTAACCAAAGCGTTTACCCCCATAATACTTTGAAATTTAAGAAAAAATAGTGCCCCGGACTGTTTTCGTGTAATCTTGAGACTAAAGTATGTTTGTCACAAAACAGTTCAAGGTTTAGATTATTTGATATAGACAAGCATAGACTGGGTTTATTCACATAAAGTTATAAACTATATTTTTTATTAAAGTCTTACTTGTCCACCAAAACCGAAAAAGAACTTGAGAGAATATTTTGAAACCTAACAATATATTAATCGGGCATAGAATGAAGCACTTTCTTACAAGATAACTAAGATAAATTCAAGTTTGTGCTTTAAAAGCTTTTTTCACCAAGAAAACTTCTGGATATTTTTCTGTGTTAAAATCTTTGACTTATTTGTTGCACGTTTAGCTTTTTAACTGGACTCTTACACTGTGGACTTTGTATTTCTATTGTATAGGGTAATGCTCCCAAGCTGGTTTATACTCCATTAACAGATAAGTGCTACTTAACTCTCACTCAAGCCATGAAGATGGGACTTGGAGGAAATCCGTATGGACCTGCTGGAACTGGAAAAACTGAATCAGTAAAGGCTTTAGGTGGACTTCTTGGCAGACAAGTTTTAGTTTTTAATTGTGATGAGGTAGAATGAATAAATATTAAAATATCATATTTGAATTCATTTTCATTAGTATATGAAATACTCTAAAAATCACTTTACTTTTAAATTACTTGAAGACAGAATTTGTTTTAATTGAAAAGTAAAATGGAGAGAAGTTGTACATAGTATGGTCCCAAAGCTTTTTCAAGGAGAATTATTGCTAAGAAGTTTAAATACAGAATGAAAGTTTGTTACATTGTAGAAAAATGTTTTTATTATCCTAAGGAGAATTATGTATAGAAAAAGAAAAATATTAAATTCATTTTAAATGATCATTTTTTAAACATTTTATGTAAGATTTATATTGTGACTCAAAGAGTAACTAAAACAAAATCTTACATTTGTTCTGTGAATTTTTCAGAACACTTTCACATGCGCTATTTTGTTTATTCCTTGAAACCGCCTTGGGTTTTGAAAGAGTAGCTACTTAATCCCCCCCACCAAAAAATAAAGAAGAGCAAAAGAGGCATATATGGATGAAATGATTACTTATTAATAAGTGATTTTAAATATTAAACTATTAGAGATTTTAATTACTTGTTACTGAATATAATTTTTATTGTTTTTAAGGGCATTGATGTGAAGTCAATGGGACGGATATTTGTCGGTTTGGTGAAGTGTGGAGCATGGGGTTGTTTTGATGAATTCAATAGGCTGGAAGAATCTGTACTGTCAGCAGTGTCTATGCAAATCCAGACAATTCAAGATGCATTGAAGAATCATAGAACCGTATGTGAACTGCTTGGCAAGGAGGTATAGAATATGTTGCGAGTTTAAAGAATTAAAATATAAGACTTGGCTTTACTCAAAGGCAATATTCTATCTTTATTTCTCCTGGTACCCTTGTTTCTAATCTGTGACCAATGTGTTAAGCTTTATTACCTATAAAGTGTATCTGAGATTTCTTATCCTTTTGGTCCCACTTTTATCATTAATCTTTAAACTTTCTATGTTGAATAATTCAGTTATTTATATTAGTATGTGCTATATATGCTATTATATTATCTGTGCTAGCACTGCGCACAGTGCTTTAATGTGTTGTCGCACTTAATGCTTACCACAATCCTTTGAGGTATTTTTTTCTACTTTATGGATGAAGAAACTAGAACTTGATAAGTAAGGGTAAGTAGTGGAACTGTGAATTAAATCCAGGTGTGTCTAAATCTGAAGCACATGTTTTTGATCACTATTTTGTGTGTTAAAACCATAAGCACTTAGCTATTCTTCTGTTCCTTACCTCTCCTAATAGGAGATATACATTTGTGTCATTAGAATGTAAATTTATTATATAGAAACTATAAACTTTTGTATATAATGTGGAATGCTCAATATACTGAAAGTTATAAGAACTGTGAAATTATCCTGTTATACATAATATTTCTCAACACAAATTTTTCAGGGTAGCCCAAGAAAGTAAGACCAGTTCTACACTGTTCATATGTTATTACATGATGCTTAAACCCCTTTTTCACAAACAAAAGAGAAGAAATTATTAAGTGAGAATTACCTCTTTGCCATCAAAATTTAGTTTCTTACACATTCCCTTTTTTTTCTTTTCTCTTCTTACAAAGATAGAGTTGTCCTTTCTCCCAACCAATACTAATCTTTCCACCTATGGTTGGGAATCTTGTTTCCCAGGAACATTCCCTTATTTATCTCCTGTGCTATAGCTTCAGCCTACTGATTCCTCATCAGCTTTTAAACGTAATCACATCTTTTCCATCTTAATAATAATTAAAACAAAAATAAACTTTCCCTTGATTCATATTTCCTCCAACTCCTGCTCTTGTTCCTTTCTTTCCTTTACAGCCATATTTCTTGGTTTTTCTACTCTAGACTAGTTTCTACTTACTAATTCCCTGTTCATTGTTTACACATTCTCATTTAGCTTCTATTCTTAAGCCTTTGTGGAAATACTTCTACTAGTTGCTTTCATCACATTCAGCTTTTCCTGTCATAATATTTATCACACTACGATTTGCCTCTTTGTAAGATTTGAGCTCCAGAAGGGCATAAACCATTAATGATTTTAGTTCGGAGTTATCTCTGTTACTTAGTAAAGTGCTTAGTAAAAGGAAGGCTTTATTGTCAAATATGTTGAATAAATGAATAGATTAACCAAATTAGTTACTATCTCTTAAACTTCCAGTCTCAAAAAAATGATTTATAAAGAACCTCTTTAAAGCAATGTAGTTCCTCAGGAGATGAATATATGTTGAGTAAGGAGATGGTTAGTACATGGAAGGTTACTTTTTGCTAAGGTGTAAGTAAGATTTATGTGTAGTAATATGTCACAATAAAATTTTTGTTGGTAATATATTTTATAGTTCAAATCTTTCATGCCTATATTTTAAATTACTATTTCAGGTAGAAATAAGTTCTAATTCTGGAATTTTTATCACTATGAATCCTGCTGGAAAAGGTTATGGAGGAAGACAAAAACTGCCTGATAATCTTAAACAGCTTTTCAGGCCAGTAGCTATGTCTCGTCCAGACAATGAGCTTATTGCAGAAGTTATTCTGTATTCAGAAGGCTTTAAAGATGCGAAAGTATTGGG
The DNA here is from genome assembly GCA_963574885.1 of Lepilemur ruficaudatus. Classification (NCBI taxonomy): domain Eukaryota; kingdom Metazoa; phylum Chordata; class Mammalia; order Primates; family Lepilemuridae; genus Lepilemur; species Lepilemur ruficaudatus. Next base: position 6,083 of record CAUYRT010089672.1, read on the forward strand.
CAGAAAATTGGTAGCTATTTTCAATTTATCTAGGTGAGTTTTCCTGTTTAAAATATTTTTATATTTTGGCATTTCTAATGATTAATTGTAGTTATTAGTGATCATTTTCACATTTTCCCAATTTACCTGTTCTATGGTTTTCATATTAATGATTTTATTGTGCTTACAGTGTTGATATGAAATATTTTGGTTTTAACAATAACATTTGGCTCAAAATACTTATTTTTCTTACATATTATTAATTTTATCAGTTTTTTTTCTTTAGAATATTTATATTAGAGGGCTCCAGCTACTTGATTTTTATTGAACTAATTTACCAGCTAACCACTCAAAAGCTACTCTTCTGTGGAGGGAATCTTTCTCACAATTTTTCTATGTTTTATTTCTATTATGGCAGTTGGCTTTTAGCTTCTTTGGTGCAATGTACAATTCTGGTTCATATGAGATAGTGGGGACCTAGACAGTGTCAGAGATTGAGAGCAAGGTGGATTGATTAAAGACTTTAGGAATAAAGGTAACAGGTAATTGTCATTTTGTATCTTCATTAAGATAATTAGCCTTTTCATGAAAGTTTTATCCTATCTTTGAGAACCATCCACATTTAACAGGTTATTGAGTGATCATTTTGTGTGATTGTCCCTTATATAAGTTTATGGGATATCAGTATTCATTTCTATGTGTCAGTAGTCATATTCTTTATTTCTTTAGATGTGATGTTGAAAAGAATTCCTTTTAGCTATTCGATGCTTTAAGATTTCCGTGCCTTTATTTCAGGGAACTTTTGACACCTCAACAACATTATGATTGGGGTTTGAGAGCTTTGAAGACAGTTCTGAGAGGAAGTGGAAATCTTCTTAGACAGCTAAAGAAAAATGGCACTAAACAGAATGGTATGACTGATTATTCCAAATAACTTATATTTAAAAAATAAGCTTGAATTTGGAATGGTTTTAGATTTACAGAAAAGTTGTAGATATAGTATTAAGGATTTCTGCATACTCTGCCTCTAATTTCTCCTATTAACATCTTATATTCATATGGTATATTTGTCACAACCAATAAATAATTTCGATACATTATTTTCAAACTAATTTCATACTTTATTCATATTTTCTCTAGTTTTTACCTGATGTCTTATAACAACTTTGAAATATATAATAAATATTAAGTAGTTGTAATATGTAAAGTCCACTTGTTCTTAAACTTTAACATCCATTAGAATCACCTACAAGCTTGTTAAAAAACAGATTATTGGGCCCTACCTCCGAATTTTTTGATTTACTGGTTGTACAGTGGAGCCTGAGAATTTGTCCGGTCTTAAAATAAGGATAGAAACCTTAGAAACGCATGGGGATTTTTCTCTTTCAAAAGATAGTATACCATGATTAGACTGGGTTATGAATGTTTGGAAAAAATACCGCAGAGGTGGAGTGTCCTCCTTATCACATCGTGCCGGTGGGTACATGATAACCGCATGACATCACTGGTGATCTTGACCTTCATCACTTGGCTAAGGTAGTGTTTGCCAGGTTTCTACACTGTGTAGTTATTATTTTCCACTTTCCCTGCTTTACCTTTGGAAGCATGCTACTAAATCTAGTTCACCTTCAAAGTGGGGAGGCAAGGTCTACACCTTAAGGGAGGGGTAGTTTTTGCATATATTATTTGAAATTCTTCTATAGAGAAGATTTGTCTTTTCTCCTTCATTTATGTACTTATTAAATCATTTATTCAGATCAGTATGGACTCATTTATATATACTTTGTTTATAAATGATTTTTCATTCTCATAAAATAAATGATTCCTGCCACCCATGGATGTGTACCTTCATGAAAGGCAAAATAATTAGTCTCTTCAGGTTGCAATTAAAAACATAGTTACACTGTGAAAATAAGAGACAGCATAGAAAAACGGACTACTGAAATTGCCCTTTAGAACTTTAAATGATGAAAATATATATCTTAAAAAGGGAATCTATTTTAGCTATATTATTTGGTTGGTATATGTCCAGGTAGATATATTTTGTAAAGTGCTTAAATTACTATTTTTCAGCTACCTGTCTTTCATAATTTTTAACAAATATTTAAACCATACCTGTAGTAAATAAAGATGGCTTATGAGATCAGTGCTTGAAATAAATTATGGAACAGTAAGCTTCTATATACTTAAGCATAGCAGTATTAAGCAATTATAGAGGAAATAGCAGGCTAAAAATAGTTTCTTGGGCTTTGTTTATGTATGTTATCAATCAGCTTATATCCTTGAAAATAAGAGTGTCTGGCAATTATATAAGTATTTGCATTTGGTTTAAGAATGGGTTTGTGGGCAGGGCGCTGTGGCTCACACCTGTTACCTTAGCACTCTGGGAGGCCAAGGCAGGAGGATTTAAGATCAGCCTGAGCAAGAGTGAGACCCTGTCTCTCCTAAAAATAGAAAAAATTAGCTGGATGTGGTGGCGTGTGCCTGTAGTCCCAGCTACTCAGGAGGCTAAGCCGGAGGACCGTTTGAGCCCAAGAGTTGAGGCTGCGGTGAGCTATGATGATGCTGCCACTGCACTCTAACTGGGGCAACAGAGTGAGACTCTCCAAAAAAAAAAAAAGGAAAAGAAAAGAATGGGTTTGTGAATCAGTTTTGAACAAGGCTGATCAGATTGCTGCTCAGTTTGTTAATTTTTGGTCTTAGGACGTAAACTCTCTGGGAGGCAAAATTGGTATATTTAGAGACATACCTGAATGTAGAATTAGTTTACCTGGATTTGAATCCCAGCCGTAATACATACTGCTGTATCTTCTCAGGCAAGTCACTTAAACCTTTAGAGACTTAACATTCCCATATGTAAAATTGTAATAATAATTGTAGTACTTTCTTACCTACTCTATAGAGTTGTTATAAGGATGACATCATATAATATCAAAGGTGAAATACTATGCAAATATAAGTAATAATGACTTTTATTATTAATTAAAGTCCAGGTACACTGAGATTCAAATCCTATGGGAAAGAGTTTATAACTCTACTTAATGTTACTTATTTTTTAGCAGTCAAAAGATAGTGAGGTAAGCTTGCTGATTCACGTGATGTAATATGTCTATAAATGTTAATAAAGTCTAATTCATCATTTAATGATTAATAATGCATATGAAGGCTATAGAATACTTAAAAACTTTTATAGTCATTAAATTAATAATAATTTTAAAATGAAACTTTTTCTCTAGTTGATGAAAGTCATATTGTGGTACAAGCATTGAGGCTTAATACAATGTCAAAGTTTACGTTTGCTGATTGCACCCGGTTTGATGCACTGATTAAAGATGTCTTTCCTGGAATTGACTTTAAAGAAGTAGAATATGATGAACTAAGTGCTGCATTAAAGCAGGTTTTTGAAGAGGCCAATTATGAAATCATATCCAATCAGGTATCTATCAAGAATATTTTATAATAGATTGATTTTTTTTCCTAGTTAATTCCTTACTATCCTTATCCTTCATCTTTTAACTTATTTTTTATCTTTCAATTTAAACCTTGCTTTCTTATAAAATAATATATTTTAATGAATGAATGAATGAACAAAGAAAATAAGATATTGTTTGTATTGTCAAAAATTTGAAAACCACCTTTGTTTCTTTTAAAGAAATACTGAATAATTTAAAGATTATATTGTAAATACGTTCTGATTTATTTACGTATTGTTTTATTTAAGGCTTTATCTTTCACTGAAGAAATCAAAGGCTTAATTTACATGTTTTAAATAGAACAACTGTTGTAGAGTGAAAGCAGAACTGAGTATGATTGATTATTTTAAATCACATGTGAACATATTTCTTTCCTACTAGATCAAAAAGGCTTTAGAATTATATGAACAATTACGCCAGAGGATGGGAGTTGTTATTGTTGGTCCAAGTGGTGCTGGCAAATCAACCCTTTGGAGAATGTTAAGAGCAGCACTTTGTAAAATTGGCAAAGTTGTAAAACAATATACTATGAATCCCAAAGCTATGCCTAGATATCAATTATTAGGCCATATTGACATGGATACAAGAGAGTGGTCTGATGGTGTTTTGACAAATAGTGCTCGCCAAGTTGTTCGGGAACCTCCAGGTTGGTCTCTATGTATAATTGATTGCTTTACTTAATAATTGTTAGAGAAAGATAGAATCTATAATGCTATCTTTATCAAGGCTTATACATGATCATAAACTGCCTTCAAATGCTGTACATTTGGTGTTTTGCTTGGAGGGGATTAAGACATGCTATCATTTTGAACACTCTATAACTACTTTTAATATGGTAGAAACTCGGAGTAAATTGGTTGAATTGTAATTTATAACTAGATTAATTTACTGAATAAATATAAAATCTTTGGTGAGTTGATATCATATTGCCTCATATATAAGCAAGATGACAAATTTTTGGGGTTAAATTTAGTGCGTGTGAACATTAACTCATCAGTTTGAATAAAGTACGATATATTGAATAATTTTGAAAATTTAAGTGGTCAAACAACGGACTTCTTGGTCTCAATTTATTTTACTTGATTTTTAAGAGAATTTTTGGCCAGAAAATCAGAGGAGACTCCCTTCTTTTTGCCAGGTCATAATTTAATTAATAGTTATTTGTCCAAGGCAGTGAGTGAAAGAATCGAAACTCTAAGACATTGGAGGGGATTTTTAATGTAGTCTCTTCATTTTCTATATACTATTACATTAAGTAAAGACCAGATATTACCTTTTATGTCTTTTTCACACTTTCATTGGTGGCATTTTCCTCTTTGAATTGTTTTAAAGGTCCACTCACAACTTGAACTACACCTGTTTTGTTACAGGAAGGGTGGATAAAAAAGGTTTTTACCTGTAAAGACTATGTTCAGTTGATCACTGCCCTTCCGTCTTTGAGGTCACCTTTTTATATATCAAAAAATTTTGATGGTGGTGAATTTTTTGTTTCTCCTGTAGGCTTCTGAAAATTGAATTTTCTGTATTTTCTAAAAGAGATTTTACAAAGCAAGCATTCATACATTCTCATGACGTGGTAGAAGACAAAAAAGTCTGAAGAATATCTTATAGGTGTCTCATGGGAGTAGAAATACCCAGGTCTTACACACCACATTTTCCTTTAGTGAGATTACCAATTCCGTATGTTTATAGATAAATAAAGCATTATTACAGGATATATAACTGAGCCTTTGGCCAGCTGAGCCAGGATTGCTCACCACATTTGTAGTGCAAATTCATACGAAAATTTTCAGTTTTGTCAACTTTTTGTTTAAATTCAGCTTCAGTAATATAAAATAATGTATACTTTTGGAAATCACTTCTAAATAATGAGATTAGTTTATTCCTTATTTTTTTTTTTTTTTTTGAGAAAGAGTCTCACTGTGTTCCCCGGGCTAGAGTGAGTACTGTGGCATCAGCCTAGCTCACAGCAACCTCAGACTCCTGGGCTCAAGCAATCCTTCTGCCTCAGCCTCCCAAGTAGCTGGGACTACAGGCATGCGCCACCATGCCTGGCTAATTTTTTCTATATGTTTTTAGTTGGCCAATTAATTTCTTTCTATTTATAGTTGAGACAGGGTCTCACTCTTGCTCAGGCTGGTCTCGAACTCCTGACCTTGAGAGCAATCCGCCCGCCTCGGCCTCCCAAAGTGCTAGGATTACAGGCGTGAGCCACAGCGCCCGGCCTATTCCTTATTTTTAATTACTATCATTGCATATGTTTTTATTTTAACTCCATTATTTTGATTTGAAAATAGATGTCAGCTCATGGATTATCTGTGATGGTGATATTGACCCTGAGTGGATAGAATCTCTGAATTCTGTTCTGGATGATAATCGACTGCTTACTATGCCCAGTGGAGAAAGGATTCAATTTGGCCCAAATGTTAACTTTGTATTTGAAACTCATGATTTAAGTTGTGCCTCACCAGCCACAATATCTAGAATGGGGATGATCTTTATTAGGTAAGTCATAGAGCATTTACATACATTATATTAGAATATTCTGCAATTGCTATCCTGTTTCATAGCTAAGTAAAATAAGTATAGTATAAATAATGTATAAATATTTATTTTCCTCATTTATGATTAACTTATTTTTTATCAGGTTTTAATTCATTCAGAGAGTTCCTCTTTTATTATTATATGATTGAATTATTTTAGCAGGTTAGTTGTATTATAATGACTAAATATTTTTGTTTATTTAAGAGAAACAGCAAGTATTTAACTTTTCTTCTTTATTACTTTAAATATTATGGTTGAGTTCAGAGAAGTGAACATATTAATTATGAGGTAGAGGCTAATAATGTAAAGCTAAGTAGTAATATTTTAATCATAGAATCTTAGGTTTATATAATTTTAGGGCTAACTCAGGTTTAATAGCTCTTACGGTCCAAACTTTTTATTTTACAAATCGAAAACTTCTTAATATTTTCTTTCTTCTTTAGTGTATTTGGAAGAGGCTTAAGGAGCAAAAATGAATAATTAACTAACTTTAGATATCATGTACAGTACTCACAAACCGGAGTATAGACATGTGAACCAATTTCATTTCCCAAAATGAGTAATGTTTTGGCATAAATAAAGTTTTATTTTACTTTTTGAATTTATGTTTTAAAATTTGTTGTTTATCAGCCTACATAAACTGTTGGACTCTTTTAGGGCCATTTGAAGTTATTTTAGGTGTTGTATGACATGACGGTGTAATCAAGTTGGTGCAAGTTGCGTTTTAAAATTATTTCATTACTTCTTTGACAGTGTTATAAGAAACATTTACATTAATCATGAGCTTCCGTTGATATTTGGTATATTATTAAAAATAATGTAATTTGGGATTTATAGCTTTCATGGCAGTCTTCTCACGTAATTTATCATATTTATTCAATGTATTCTTATAATCTTATGAGAAAAACAGAATAAAGGTAAATTTCCAGTTACATTTTAAAATATTTGTTGAGTATCTATTAATATTATGTATATGATATTAAGTTAGGCACTTTAGGAGAAACAGAGCAAGAAAGTAGTAAAACTAACATTTATAGAGGGCTTGTTTTTTTAGAAAATGCTTTCAAGTACAGTAGACAAAATAAATACAAGAACAGTTATATAAGATAGAATATAAATGAAATAAGCAGTAAGTAGATGTCACAGATATTTAGCAGAAAAAAAGACCACATATTACTATAGAGGATTTGAAAATTATTGGTGAACCCGGTATTGTTTGTGAGAGGAATAATGAATGTATATGGTTTCATGTAAAATACAAATATTAATATTTTTGATTGCTATGTGTTTAACTTATACCTTAGTTTTAGGTTTCATTCATTCCTTCAGCAGGTATTTGTTGAGCACTTGCTATGTGATAGGCCAAATGAAGACCTCTTAATAGTGAAATAAAGTGTTATTATTAATTATGCTGGAACAACTGGTATGAAGCAGAGTTGTTTAGGACAAATCAAGACATTGAATTGTACACTTAAAAAAAAATTTAAAACATTAAAAAAAAATTCTCAGAAAAGAATAATTATTAACCTTTGACCTTTCTGTTTTTCTTTTCCATATTAGACTGAATAGAAAATGTGAGTGGAGAAATTCAAGGGCTCAGTATTTACTAGTGTTGTTGCTATGAAACAATAGTAGAAGATAAGAAAAAAAAGAGACAAAATCATGAGCCCTTGTCAGTATTGAAATTATTAATCTGAGTTGTTTTTACTATAATTTTTATAATTATATAAGATATAATTTTGAATGAGATGTGAATATTATATTTAATTACAATCATTGGATTTTACTCATATAATTACATACTTTGCTAAAAGAATTATATTTTACTTTAGGAAGATCTTTAGGTTTTAACAGTGGCATGGGAATTTAAGTAGTTGGATTTTTATGGAATAGAGAAAAAACTATTTTTAAAGATCTACATTACAGTTTAGAACAGTGCATCTTAAACTCTACTGTGCATTTGCATCATCAAGAGATCTTGTTAAAATGAAGATTTTGCTTTTATAGGTCTAGAGTGAATGGGATTTGAGATTCTGTGTTTTTTAGTAGGAAGGGTTTAGACTACCTTAGGCTAACTTGTGGATATGTAGTTCTTCCTTAGTGTATATTTGTAATAAAATAGGTGAAAATAATTTGTTTATATTCTATAAAAAATGGTATATATTTGTATGTATAGCTATATGTATGTATATATATATATAGAAGTGACTTATATACACATACAGAAGTAACTAAAGCCAGGTCTTGTATGCTAGCAGATAAAATAGATACATGGAATAAAATTTATTGGACAGAAATTTATTTGAAGGTAAATTGAAAATTTCTTCTTAAATAATTTCTCATGTGTTTGTGTTAATATTTCAGTGATGAAGAGACGGATCTTAATTCTTTGATAAAATCTTGGTTGAGGAATCAGCCTGCTAAATATAGGAATAATCTTGAAAATTGGATTGGAGATTATTTTGAAAAAGCTTTGCAGTGGGTTCTAAAGCAGGTAAATCAACCATAATATTTCCTAATTAATCGAGGCAAGAAGTATAACGGTTAAAACTGATGTTTACATTTAGCTGCCTTGTGATAGAGCTCTGCTGGAATGTGGCAGTGAAGGGACAGGTAGATGACATTGCTGTCCTTCTGTCTCTCTTATCATAACTTATTATGTTAGTCTTAGAACACTTTACTTCTTTCATCCACAATACCTCACCCTGCTTACCTAAAAATCTTGAATGTTGGAATATCTTTCTAATTTTTACTAGCAAACCATCTTGCTGTCACATTGTACTGGTATGTCCATAAATACTTACGTATATATCATGTTAAAAACAATATGAAGGCCAGCCGTGGTGGCTCACACCTGTAATCCTAGCACTCTGGGAGGCCAAGGTGGGAGGATCACTTGAGGTCAGGAGTTCGAGACTAGCCTGAGCAAGAGCAAGACGCCCGTCTCTACTAAAAATAGAAAAATTTAGCTGGACTGGGTGGTACGTGCCTGTAGTCTCTGCTACTCAGGAGGCTGAGGCAGGAGGATTGCTTGAGCCCAGGAGTTTGAGGTTGCTGTGAGCTAGGCTGACACCATGGCACCCTAGCCTGGGCAACAGAGTGAGACTCTGTCTCAAAAAAATATGAAGCTAATACCAAAGTAGAAAAAAGATGATGAGTTATTTGTAATAATGATGAAAACATTTGTTTAGTTAACAAAAATATATTGAATTTCTAATATATGTGAAACATAATACTAGAGAGACTTTGAGAGATGGAAATCAGGACGAGATTCCTTTCCTTGAGAAGAGTTTATCTAATTGAGGGAGATGACGTGCAAATAGGTAATCACAATACAACAGGGCATGAAGAGACTATTGCCATGTTTTAGAAGAGGTTTAAACAGGAGATCACACTTGATTTTGAATATGAAGTGTGAATAGAAGTTTAGCATGCAAAGAAAACCATGGAGAGTGTTCAGATATTCTACATGTTTATTTAATTGCTTTTATGAAAAATGAAAACATGTAAAATAGAGGAAATAAATAGCAATGAGCTTTTTGAAGTATCTGTTAATCTGAATTTGATTTAGGAGTCAATACCTTGGGATTGACCAAGAGACAGAGAAAGGGAGATCTTGCTTTAGTTTCCTCAGCCTTTTTCTTTTCTGATTCTGTAAGAATGAAAGGTAGAGAAATGGAGATTTGTGAGGAGGTGATGCAAATGAGGTAGGTTTTCCTAGAGGCCTCAGAAAAGGGACCACTCCCACCAGTCCCAGTCTGACCGAACTGTCTCCTTTGTGCTTTTGTAGCAACATACAGCACCAGCCAACTATATTATAATTGCTCATTTACATTCAACTATAAGCACCTAGGAGGCAAGGGCCAAGCCTATCAATGGAACCAAGTGTGATGTTAACAGAGTCGTGAGTGAATGATAGTATTGTCCTTGATTAAATACCTGACATCTACATTATAGCATCTTTTCAGTAGATATTTATTTCATTAATATAAAACAGAGTGTAAATGTTCCTTCCTTCTTATTCTGCACTTTGTTTACCATGCTCAGCTTCCGAGGTGTACCACCATAATGGACACCCTAGTCAAATGCTGAAATTGTGTTTATAACTAACACTTTGCTATCTTTTTTCTTTTGTCTTCCTTAGCCTGTGAGATAGAACTTTACTTTCTTGTATTAATTCAGTAAATAAGACAATTTTAAAAGAAAATATGTAGGTTTCCTTTATCTCACCTTTAAAATCTAGAACTCTTAGCAAGACCTAACCTTCTGGATTTCTACCTGTCTCTTCCCTTCTTCCTACTCCTCCTCCCATTTCTGCTTTCTTCCAAAATGTTTATTATGAGGCAGTGTGATCTTTTAAAAATGTAAATTGTATCATTTTACTGTATTATAGAAAACATATTAAAGACAATATAAAATTTGTACTACTTACCATAGCCTATAAATTCTGTACTCTGGCCCTTACGTATTTCTCTGACTTAACCCGCTGTTTCCTTGCTTACTCAGGCGAGGAAACTTTTTCTCATTCCTTAACTGCACTAAGTTTTCCTTTGTATGTGCTATGTTCTCTGCATGATCAAATAGAATTCATCCTTCAATGTTAGCTTAAATGTCACCTTTTTCTTTCTTTCATTTTTTTTTTTCTTTTTGAGACAGAGTCTCAAATCTGTTGCACTGAGTAGAGTGCCATGGTATCAGCCTAGCTCACAGCAACCTCAAACTCCTAGGTTCAAGCAATCCTCCTGCCTCAGTCTCCAGAGTAGCTGAGACTACAGGCATGCACCACCACACCTGGCTAATTTTTCTGTTTTTAGTAGAGATGGTGAGTCTTGCTCTTGCTCAGGCTGGTCTTGAACTCCTGACCTCAAGCCATCCTCCTGCCCTGGCCTCCCAGAGTGCTAGGATTGCAGGCATGAGTCAGTGCGCCTGGCCAATGTCACCTTTTTCGAAGAAGCCTTGAGCCCTCAATCTGAGCTACCCTTTCTCCGAACACTCTGTTCTGCTCGTTTATAGCTGTTACTACAATGGATTTTTCTTTTTTTTCGTGTTGAAATAGAGTCTTGCTCTGCTGCTTGGGCTACAGTGCAGTGGTGTCTTCACAGCTCACTGCAAACTCAAACTTCTGGGCTCCAGCAGTCCTCCTGGTTCAGCCTCCTGAGTAGCTGGGATTACAGGCACACTAATTTTTAAAATTTTTTTTTTTAGTAGAGACAGGGGTCTCCCTATGTTGCTCAGGCTATTCTCAAATGCCTGGTCTCAAGCAATCCTCTGGCCTCAGCCTCCCAAAGTGGTCAGATTACAGGCATGAGCCACCACACCCAGCCAGTCTTACCACAATTTGTTAATCATTTCGTCTACTGTGCTTGAGTTCCATGAGGACAGGGACTCTGTTTCCACCTTTCTTTTTTATACCTAGCACCACATACATATCCTAATGCATGATTGATTCTCAGTAAATATTTATGAAAAGACTGTGAGAAGTATTTTTCCTCTGAATTGCCTAACATTTACCAGAGGCCCCAAAGGGACCTACAGATCAAGCCATCTACATCACTTAAGTCCAAAAATTTTATTTTAAAATTATGTTTACAGAGAAAGCTACAAATCGTTTTTCATTTAAGTCTGCTTTTCCTAACCTTTCTTTTCCAGTGCCATCAATCTAACTCTTGACTGTAGTTTCCTTTTTATAAATAAGAGGAAATGAACATCTATTCTTTTTAGACAAATGACACTAACTTACCTTTTCTTTTGTATTCTTTAGGTTTGGGAAGTAAATAAATCATGTATCTATTTGAGGACTCTATCGCTTATAACTAGAAATATATAATTGTGTTTTCACCATTACTTTTTATTTTAAAAGCATATATATGTATATATAATGAAATCCAAACTTTCTACACCTTGAATAGAGGGATGAATTTAAAGGTGGTCCTTTAAAAAATATGTGAATGTCAGTCTATATGGTTCTAAGTTTACTGGTTAATGTTTGCCTTTTGTTTGTCTGTACCATGGATTTTAATCAACAGAATGACTATGTGGTAGAAACAAGTTTGGTTGGGACTGTGATGAATGGTTTGTCCCATCTACATGGCTGCAAAGATCATGACCAATTTATTATTAATCTCATAAGGGGACTTGGTGGAAATCTCAACATAAAATCACGTTTGGAATTCACCAAAGAGGTAATGCATATTTAAAGCTTATATTCAATCAAAACTTTAACTTTTCTTTGACTGTTAACTGCCAAAATACAATAATTTGTAACTGTAAGGTATAGAACTTTAAGATTTGGAAATTATGCATTCAATTGACTAATAGCGCATTTATATATGTATATATAATTGTTTGCTCCTTTATACTAGTTTATTATATTTGATGATATTCTTAAAATTTTATGTTTTAATAAGCTAAAATTTGAACCATATTTTCTTGAACTTAACTACATTAATAAATTATTTCATTCATTTTTAATCTTAGAATAATGTAGGTTTTTATCATGCTTTTAATCAGAACAGTTTCAGCAATTAAGAATGTTAGGATGGATTAATAATTAATAATTCTTTTCTTTAATATATATAAAAGTTGTATTTTATCCAAGTTTTTTTTTAAGCTGAATTCTGCACAATGAGGAATTTTCTTCCAATTGGCCTCTATGGAAGTAATTGAGCATGTATTCCTTTGGGTTGGCTCCAGTATTATATTCCAGCTTTTTTTCCATTTTGCTTCTTTGATAGCATCATTTATTGCTTTCTCTATTCTGTTTCCCCTTCCCTGGTCATCCTGTTGCCTCTGTTGCCAGATGCTTCTCTTTGTTACCACCCAATGCCATACTCTGTGCTGCTTTTAAGCAGATACTCTCTTGTCAAAGTTCAGAATAAATGTGTTGAAGAGTAGCATCAGGAGCTAACTCTGCTTTATACCTGCACAGATAACAGTTTTTGGTATTAGAAAGAAAAATAACTTGTTGAGAGCAGTGGTAATAACACTAGAATGGGCAGTACCAAAATATGATGAAAATGAAGGGCTTTAGGATTTCTGCATTCTGTAATTTGTGATTTGATGTTTATAAGAACTCCAATAAAATTGAATATATTTATATCTTGGTGTGTAAATTAGTATCTACCAACTCATCCTCTATATATAGTTTTATTCATTTGCTTACATGGTCATTTTGAGAAAAATATTTGAGATAAGATGTTACTTTAATTATAGAATAGGCTTAGTGTGTGTGAACATTTTTTTGAACTAAGATGATTCGATTCACTTTGGGGACATTTACTTTGAAGAATTAAAAAATTTTATGCACCCTGGAGTATGTGAAAACTTATCACAACCTTTTTCCTCTTAAGGTTTTTAATTGGGCACGAGAATCTCCTCCAGACTCTCACAGACCAATGGACACCTATTATGACTCCCGTAGAGAACGATTAGCATCTTATGTGCTGAAGAAGCCAGAAAACTTGACTGCTGATGATTTCAGTAATAGCCAAACTCTTCCAGTCATTCAGACTCCTGACATGCAGCGAGGTCTAGATTATTTCAAACCTTGGTTAAGTTCTGATACTAAGCAGCCCTTCATTCTTGTAGGACCAGAAGGATGTGGCAAAGGGTAAGAAAAATGTTGACATAGGTGTATATTGTGGATTTATCCCTCCCCCCAATATGATTTAACAGCTTTTGTTATTAGCATTTACAATTTCATGGGAGAGTCTTTTTATTTTCGTTACATGTAAAAATAACGACTATGCAGAAGAAAGTGTCCCTTTTTCTGCCAGGTTATGTGATTTCTAATGGAAAGAGAACAATCTGAAAAGATACACCCCAAAAGAATCTGTGCGTATAATCACAACAAAAAATGAATAACTTAGATATACTCAGAAATTACTATCAGCGTTAGTTATAAAATTTGAATCTTGAAATTAGCTCCTTAAAAATAGCTTTTAATTCAGTGGAATTCAGCCTAGTTTTAGTGCCTATGGAGCATAGTTTCTTGAAATAAAGGAGCTATGGATTATTAGTTTCACATTTCTAGTGGGAGAGTAGTAATTTAAAAAATTCTGTAAAATCATGGTAATTTTTTTTTAACTAGGAGTACTTCAAATCTTAACATTTTTTCATCAACTACAAGGAAACAGTTGGTATATTTTATATTTACTTTATCAAACAAGATTACTTCTGAGAACTTTGATTTTTTTTGGCTGAAACTTCATCCTAAGAATGCCTTAAAATATGAATTTATTTTTTTCTCATCTAAAGATTAGAAAGATACCTTGATAGTTATGGAAACTGTATCCATGTTTACCACTTAACCCTTAAACATCATCATACGTATTTTAGAAATTGAAGTATTTATAAGATAGATAAAATAGAAATTTTATATTTTATATTGAATATAAAATATATTAGTTGCATTTTCATCAAGTCAGATGTCATGCATTTTTCATAGGATGCTGCTGAGATATGCCTTTTCCCAACTCCGCTCCACTCAAATTGCTTCAGTTCATTGTAGTGCACAAACTACTTCTCGACATCTCCTGCAGAAATTGAGCCAGACTTGCATGGTAATCAGTACCAATACTGGTCGTGTATACAGACCAAAAGACTGTGAAAGACTTGTTTTGTACTTAAAAGATATCAACCTACCCAAGCTTGATAAATGGGGGACCAGTACTTTGGTGGCTTTCTTACAACAGGTAAGTCTTATCAATGTAAGTGTTTTAATATAATTAGAAATAATTTAATTTCATCAACTTTTCTTATAGATAGAAAATCTGCTTTCCTCCTTCAGGGCCAATTTTACCTGGATGTGTCATGGAAATTAAACTCCTGAAGCCTTTTATCTTGTTCTAGTTCTACTTTCTTTGATGTTCCTCCCTTTAAAAGTTAGTACTACATCCAGATGATATATGACAAGGAGAATAGAAACAGCCTTTACTCTACATCTATTACCTGTCCTTTATTGCTTAAACAAGGAGGAAAGCAGAAGCTGGGGATGATGTTGGAGTTTGGGGAATTTTTCCTTCATTTTTTAAAGTATGCATTCTACTAACAGCAGTTACACTTAGTGTCATGCCTTTCTTTGGCTGTGTTAGCCCATTAGTCCCCCTCTTTGCCTATATAAGGATTTGAGATCATATATTCTCAGTCAGTGTGAAAGATTTCTTTTCCCCTTTATGTTATTTACGTCTTCTTATTAATGGAAACTTTAAATTCTTAGAGCTTATTTTGCCTATTTATGTAGGTCTAAATTTAACTTTACTGTTTAACTGCAGAATATAATGAAATATTTATAGAAAAATTTCCTTATAGTCACCCTGACTTTTCACTTTTTTTGATAATTGCTAGTAGATTTATAATATCTCTGACTTATAGTGTTTTTTGGAGAGAGAAGCATTTTAAAAATTAGGATAATTTAGCTAACACTAATAGAACACAGAGATTTGAACAGTATTTTTTAATGGTATAAGAATTTAAGATATATTTCAATCTTAAATTCTTGAGTTCGGTAGAAGATGATGATTGTGTTTGGAAATAATTGAAACTTAGGCAAAAATATCTTTTATCATTATTAGAAAATTTTAAGTGTAAAACATTTGGAATATATTTGTTTTCAAATAGGTATTGACATATCAAGGATTTTATGATGAAAATTTGGAATGGGTTGGTCTAGAAAATATTCAAATTGTGGCTTCTATGTCAGCTGGAGGAAGACTGGGAAGACACAAGCTTACTACCAGATTTACTTCTATTGTTCGTCTTTGTGCTATAGAGTACGTATTTTAGTGTTTAAATTTTTTTTAATTTAAAGAGACATCATATATAATTGCATTTTACTGAAAGTATCAGTTAATGATACTAATTTAAAACATAGAATATAAAAATGGTCACACTTAAGCTCTGAAATTTTTTTCCTACCCTTCCTAAAATATAGGTAATAATTTAGTATGATAAAGGCTTTAATCAAAGCATCTTATTTATTTGAAATACATAAAGAAATAGAACTATTTTATATAGTACCTGTTCTGAAATGTCAATATCAAGAATCTGAATGGTGAATTTTAGATT
>CAUYRT010089677.1:0-107738 GCA_963574885.1 Lepilemur ruficaudatus
CTGTAGTCCAGGCTACTTGGGAGGCTGAGACAAAAGGATCGCTTGAGCCCAGGAGTTTGAGGTTGCTGTGAGCTAGGCTGACCCCATGGCACTCTAGCCCGGGCAACAGAGTGAGACTCTGTCTCAAAAAAAAAAAAAAAAAAAAAAAAGATACGGAGGAAAGAATTTTAAAAAGATCACAATACATGTAATTAATTACCAGAAGGATATAAGAAGAAGAAAGAAAGACCAAGTTAAAGGAGGCAATGACTAAGAATATTGTAGAACTGATAAGGACATCAAACCTCATGTTCATAATACTGGTAAAACACAGCATGATAAATGACACACACACCAAAACACACCTTTACACACCGCAGTAAAACTATTCTAAAATCAACCAACCTTCTCCCTCAAAAAAAAAAAAAATCTTAAAAACATTAATAGCTTTTAACAGAATAAAAAAGAGAGACAGCCTGACATTATCAGCTTCCTATGGAAGATTACAGCACTACATATAATGTAGTTTTTCCAAAAATATCTAATTTGCATTGTCTTTAGTTTGAATCACCAATTTATAGTAAATACAGAAGTCTGAGTAACACACTAAACTACAACACAGTGATGCAGTGAAAAAAATTCAGAAATTAAAAAATTAAAGCTATATCCTTCCATTAACATAATTTGACTTCTATTACAATTATAATCCAAAATAAAATTTAATTATGAATTTTCTAATGCATAAATGATAACATTTAAAGACTGTGTACTCAGAACAAGACTTCAAGACAGTAAATTATTTAGTTATTTAATAAATATTTATTGACTATGTCAAGCCGTATGATAAGCTTGGATTTGAAAACATAAATAAGTCATGGATATTTTTCACAGGGATCTTACAGACTGTTGGAAGACACAGATGACTGAAACAGAATATGAGAAATTCTGTAATAAAACTATTTTTAAGGTGTAGTGTTGGTACAATTGAGAGACTGATCAATTCTCCATTTTATTTTTTGGTAAGAAAAAGATACTTGATTATTTGGCAGCCTTCTTAAATCTAAGTGTTAGTATCAACAGATAATTACAAAACTTTTAAGCAAACGACTAGGGGAAGTGCATTTTAGGCAGAAGAGTAAAAACATGTTCAAGGTACAAGGAGTGAAACACTGAAGTGTTTTGGGGATCTGTTTTGTCAGTAATACTGCATTTATACAGTCAGCATTCAAGATTACATGGGGGTGGGGAAATAATATATAGTAAGACACTTTTCTATTCCTTTTTTGAGACAGGGTCTTGTTCTGTTGCCTGGGCTATAATGCAGTGGCATCATCACAGCTCACTGAAGCCTCACACTCCTGGGCTCAAGCGATCCTCCTGTCCACAGCCACCAAAGTAGCTGGGAATGCAGGTACATGCCACCATCTCCAGCAGATTTTTTAAAAAAAATTTTTTTGTAGAGACAAAGTCTTGCTGTTTTGCTCAGGCTGGTCTCGAACTCTTGTCCTTAAGTGATCCGCCCACCTCCAGCTCCCAAAGTGCTAGGATTTCAGGCATGAGCCACAGCACCTGACTCAGACATATTTAAATATTTCTGGACTATGGAAGAGGTTGAAGTTTGACTCTTTCAACCTGTTGCCAATAATGCAAAACTAGATTCACCTTGGAGTTTTAAAGTTTGTTTTCTTTTGCATCACTTTCTAGTGATTCCTGACCTACAACTTCAGGGTGAGCAATCCTCCCAGTTATCTAAGTAGAGTATCCCAAGTCTCACCTTTGCTAATGAAACCTGTGCTCCTGGAATGCTCTTTCCGCACTTCATGGGCAGAAAAACAAGTATTCTAACACATCAATTTCCCTCTCCCTTACCTCCGGGTGGCTTCTGATTTAAAAGTTCTTCAGTTTTGAAGCAGAACAGCTAGTGCTATCACATGATTCTAAAATCTCCTATAATGTTATGCATTCCTCATACTTACTCACTGAGGTTGCTTTCTGGTTATATTTCTCTTTGGGCTTCTATCCTCTTCCTATCCCACAAAGCATTTATTAATAAAAGTATTTCTTACTATCAGATCTGCTAATTCCTTTTTGCACTACATTTGAATTCTCAAGACCGACCAAAGTTTTAGTGAACATAAACCAAATTGAACATAAGCAAGTATATCAAATAGTTTTAAAATATTTATGTAGTCATTTTCTCTACCTGAGCCTTATTCCATTACTTTTGCCAGGTTTTGTTAGCGAGCTGTGTTTTAGTGGCTTGGCTAATAGCAGCATAAAGAGCTCGACGAGCCATAATTTGTACTCCATTCACATCCTCTGTTTTGCTGCAGTGTCTCCAGAGACAGAAAAACATTTCCACTTTTTTTTCCATACCAAAAAATGGAGTGCCACTGATTATTTTATCAGTTATTCAATTAAATTAAACCATTTCACTTCCTGTTTTTCCTTCAGACAAAAATCACTTTTGAGCAGAACAATATCAGATGTGAAAATATGTAACATTGTCATCAACATGTCAATTTAACATAGTTTGATAACATTGAAATTTGATCAAAGCTCAAAGTTGCATTGTATTTTTTTCACAATTGCCTTTACTCATATTTCACTTCCAACTTGTGGAAAAGCAAGCAACTGATAGAATACTGGAGTGTATACTATAACAGCTGGTATCAGATATAAGTGCTAAAAAGTTGACAGCTTAGGAATTAAAATTCCTGGATAAAGCTTTCTTTTATAAGCATTAGAATTACCTTTCCATTTCAGATAAAGAATATAACTTTGGCTGTTTTCTAACACTTATTACCAAGAACATTTCATAAAGCAGACTAGTTAAAATAAGCTTTGCCTTCATTAGTATTCCCTGGGACATGTGATAACTAATGATTTCTATTACTAAAAGTCGTTACTAAACAGGTCTTATTTGGAAACTTCATGACAACTTTTAGGCATTCTTTTGCTTTAATTGCTATGAAGAAGAGAATATTTTATTATACAATAATATCATCCTTCAGTCAGTTAGCAAAATAACTTGGTTACTCACTGCGTGAATAATTATGTGGCAGACACATTTGGGAGGGTACAAAGGAAGAAAATGGCATTTTCCTTCTCTTTCCTGAAGTTCATAAGATAGTTGGAAGGCAGAGTACAGTCAAGTGAAAAAGACTTCTAGGTCTCTGAAGAGAGCTCAAAGAATTACTCTGCAGCATGTACAGTTTGTTGAAGTAGATTCTTAAAAAATTATAAAAATCTACAGTTTTGTAAAGGATGCAATTATTGCTCTAAATAGCATTAATAAATTATAGACCTAATTAGAGTTTTCTTAAAATACACATGCCACTAGGATTGTGTCCAAAATTTCCAAAGTTTGTGGCCCAATTTTAGAGGAATGGATTTTAGTAAAAGACCCTGTCTGAAACTGTGTAGTGAGCACACTGAAAGAAAATTTGCTTTGGAATCAGTACGGAATTTGAGGGTTGGCTATAGCATTCATTAACCATGTGCTCCTGGAGAGTTTGCTGTTCATTCCAAATTTTTGTTTTGGTCTCTGAAAAGCGAATATAGAAATTCTAAGACTGCGATAGGCTTACAGCTGATATTTATATTAAAATCATAACCACATAAAGTTTAAATAAATGATAGCTCTTATTATTTTTATGCTGAAATACAAAGAAATAGTAAAATGTTAACTGATATTTTAAAATAACCGGATATTTGAAATCACTGAGGTCATTACCTTTAAATGGTTTTATAATGTAATTCTGTAATCCTTCGCTTCTTGCTCCTGTCTTTCTCACCTTTTCTCAGGGGAGTACTTTACTTGCAGATACAGCTCAGTATCTTCTGGCTTCTGTTCTTCAGGAGACTTTTACGACAGCCTTCAAGTCAAGCTTTCTGTTTTCTTCTGAATTTCCACTCCAGTTCTTACAACTTGACCTCTTATCTTGCTCCTGAGGATAATTTAACCTAGTTGTCAAAAGCAAGATCAGTGGAGGCGAAGCAGTTCATATAGGGAAGAATGCAGAAGAGTTGAGATGAGACCTGGAGAGACAATTAGGGAATAATGAAAATGATTCTGCCACACCCCCTCCAGCATTATCAGCATTTTGTCTTTTTCAGGATATAGACCTTGCAGATGTTTTGAAAGATTTATACGTATGTACAGACAGCCCTAACTTACGATGTTTCAACTTAAGATTTTTCAATTTTACGATGGTGTGGAAGCAATATGCATTCACTAGAAGCCGTAATTTGAGTACCCAACCATTTTGTTTTTCACTTTCAGTACAATATTCAATAAATTACTTGAGATATTCAAACTTTACTGTAAAATAGGATTTGTCCTATTAGAAAATAGATGATTTTGTCCTACTATAGGCTAATGAAAGTGTTCTGAGCATAATTAATGTAAGCTAGGCTAAGCTATGATGTTTGGTAGGTTAGTGTATAAAATGCATTTTCCATTGAGGATATTTTCAATTTATGGTGGGTTTATCAGGACATAACCCACACTATCTTATTCCAAAGTGAATTTTCTTTGTTTTCTCACTCTGCAGTTTCAACGAGAGTCCTTTACTAAAATCCATTCTTCTAAAATTGGGCCACAAACTTTGGAAATATGTGACACAATCCTAGTGGCAATTGCTTCTTTATATGTCTTACAGGTTTTTTTTTTTTTTTCATTTCAATAGATCTTGGGGGTACAAGTATTTTTTGTTACATGGATGATTGTATAATGCTGAAGTCAAGGCTTTCCATGTACCTGTCACCAAAAGAGTATACACTGTATGCAACAGGTAACTTTTTATTCCTCGTCTTGCTCTCACCTTCCTCCACTCTTATTTTCCAATGTCCATTACACAACTTTATGACCACATATACCCATAGTTTAGCTCCCACTCATAAGTGAGAAAATATGTTTTTTGTTTTTCCATCCCTATGATATTTCACTTATGACAATGATTTCCTGACACCAGTACACTAACTGGAATTTTTTTTTTTTTTTGAGAGAGAGAGAGAGTTTTTATTACTGTTTTAAACTTACTACTCATTATTGATTTGTTCAGGATTTCTATTTATTCCTGATTCAATCTTAGGAACTTTTGTGTTTCCATAAATTTAGCCATTTCTTCTAGATTTTCTAGATTTGTGTGTGGAGGTTTTCATAGTAGCCTCCTTTTTTCTTTGTTAATTGAGCTTATTTGAATCCTTTCTCTTCTATTCCTAATTAATCCAGCTACTGGGGCATTGATTTTGTTTATCTTTGCAAAGAACTAACTTTTTTGGGTTGATCTTTTGTGTTTTTTACTTGGTTTCCATTTTGTTTAGGTCTGTTCTGAGCTTTGTTATTTTTTCTCTTCTGCTAGCTTTCAGTTAGATTTGTTCTTCTTCTAGTTCTTTGGAGTGTGACGTTAGGTTGTTAATAGGATTTTTCTCTTTTCGATGTAGGCATTTAGTGCTATGTACTTCCCTCTTAGCACTGCTTTTTCTGTATCCCAGAGATTTTGGTAGGTTGTGTTACTTTTGTCATTCTATTTGGAAAAAAAAAATTTTTTTTATTTTGTCATTCACCCTGGGATCATGCAGCTGAAGCTTGTTTAATTTCCACTTGTTTGTGTATATTTGAAGGTTCCTCTTGGAATTGATTTCTAGTTTTATTCCACTGGTGTCTGAGGAGGTATCTGGTATGATTTTTATTTTTTTAAATTTACTAGGACTTGTTTTGTGGCCTAATATATGATCTATCTTGGAAAATATTCCCTGTCCTGTTGAGAAGAATGTATACACTGCAGTTTTAGGAAAGAATGTTCTGTAAACGTTTGTTAGGTCCATTTTCTCTAAGGTCTCTGTTAGGTTTAAAGAATTCACCCTCCCCAAACTTCCATCCAAATCTCCTATAAAACCCACCCCTCTTCCCTTCCTAGAGGTGTATTAGGCAGTAGACTTTGCTTGACCCTTAGGGAGATAAGGGAATGAAATGCAAAAGGGGAGCTAACTTTCCTTATCCCTCCCAATAAGGACTATGCTTATCTCTGGTTGTTCCCTCGGGAGATAGAGGAATGGAATGAAAGAGGGGAACTTACTTTCTTTACCACTGCAGATTGTTTGAAAAGAATTTATTTACACCTTCCAGAAAAACCCTCTATAAAACCCAAGGCTCTCTCCTTTTCTCTCCTGGATGCCTTTTTTTGGCCTCCACCTATCTGCACCCAGATGCTCAAAATAAACAGCATTTTGCTACACATGAGGCTTCGGGTGTCTCCCTCTCGGCTCCGGACCTAACAGTCCCCATTTAAGTCCAATGTTAATTTGTTGATTTTCTGCCTTGATAATCTGTCTAGTTCTGTCAGTGGAGCGTTACATGCCCTGACTATTATGATATTGCTGTTCATGTCTTTCTGTAGATCTAGTAGAATTTGTTTTATGAATCTGGGGGCTCCTGTGTTACGTGCATATATATTTAGGATTGATACATATTCTTCCTTTATTGATCCGTTTATCAATATCTAATGACCAACTCTGTCTTTTTTTTTTTTTTACTACTATTGATTTAAAGTCTATTTTATCTAAGAATTGCTATTCCTGCTCATATTTAGTTTCAATTTTTGTGGAATATTTTTCTTCCCTTTACTTCTGAGTCTACGAGAACTTTTTTTTTTGAGTTAAATGGTTTTCTTGGAGACAGCATAAATTTGGATTGTGTTTTTTATCCATTCTTAAGCCTCAGACTGCACAAGTGTGAGAGGAGGAAAAGTAATCATTCCCACCTACACTTTCTACCGAGCTCCAAATCATCCCTCAGGGGTCAGTTTCCACCAAAATTTTGCTCCTTCTTGTTCTGCTCCACCACTTCCTTCCATGGGATATCTGGTAAGGGTAGGAGGTTCTGGCTTCTTTCCCTTAGTATTTCACCTTGGCTATACTTTCTCACCTGAATTTAAGTGCTGGCTGTGATAATGAGGGGTAGATGCTTTCCCGCTCCAGAAGAATGCTTATGCAGGACACGGGAAGATGCACTGTGAGCCTGAGACAGGAGGGGAAGGCCCCTCTTGATGAGATTAGCAGAAGCAGGTAGCTGCAGAACACACAAGCTGCTCACACCTCCCTCTTGGCAATGACAGTGGTCTCTGATCTTTGTGAGCCCACAAGTGACCAGATACCCAGCTCTCAGCTGCAGGAGAGGTAGTGGAGGCAGCTCCGCCCACCGTGTGCAGAGCTACCAAAGTGGGTACGGGCTGTGGCTGGGATATTCCAGTGGGGGACTGTAGTCGTGTCAGAGGCTTGCCTCCAGGGAAGGTAGGAACTTCGCAGAAGAGACAGGCAGCTTATAGCTGGGGGAGAGGACTGCGAACCCCACCCACTCTCAGAGGAGTCAGTAGCTTTTGTCCTTTGGGCACACAAAAGTACTTCGTGCTTCTTATTAGTGGGGAGAAAGTGTACATCATGTTCTGTGGAAGCCTGAGTGTGACAGATCCTCTGTCAGAGGTAGGCAGAGGCTCTCAAGTGCCCTGGCTTAATTGTTCCCTTTGGTCCTGAGAAGAATCTGTTAGCTGGGGTGTGATAAGTGCTTTGTCAGAGGTGGGGCAGCCACCCCCAGGTACTCTGGCTTAATGGTCCCTGTGTAATACTCATCAGTCCCACGTGGAAACAGCCTTTCAGCTGTGGCTGCCTCTGTGGCAGTGGGCAGGTGAGGAAGGAGGAGAACAAAGACCCAAATGGTGGGTGGTGTCTCCACTGGGAGGGGTGTAGACAACTTCAGATCATGAGCCAGGGGCTCTCTGGTGCAGGAGAATGTGTGTTCCACCTTCATCTGTCCTAAGAAGCATTCGTAGCACTTCCCAATCTCTTTGGGACAGCCTGTTGCGTGGGCCAGAACCCTGGGAACACTGCTCCTCTCCTGGGTCATCCTATTTCTTTGTGGTTGTTACAGTACAAGTGGTTGCTGGAGAGTGTTCGTGTGGAACCAGTGACAGGGAGACATAAAGACCCTCAGCATGTGCACAGGAATATGGTGCCCACTGTCTCAGCTTGGGTCCATGGTGAGGGAAGCGACGTTATGCTGTCCCACAGCCCAGTGCTCTGTTTCCAAATAGCTCGCAGTTCACCAATGGCAGCAGTGACTGGATACGTCAGGGCAGATGGGCTCTCCAGCAGATTGGGAGCTGGCAGGCTGCCACAGGTGTGAGAGGAGGAGAAGTAACCGTTCCCACCTACACTTTCCACTGAGCTCCAAATCATCCCTCGGGGGTCAGTTTCCACCAAAATTTTGCTCCTTTTGTTCTGCTTCACCACTTCTTCCCATGGGGATCTCCGGTAAGCATAGGTTCTGGCTCCTTTTCCTTAGTATTTCACTTGAGCTATGATTTCTCACCTGAAACTTCTTCCTCTACTTGGGATGATTTGGCAGCCAATGTTTCTAGATGGTCATCTTGCCTCTTTTTTCCAGTACGCTTTATAATTTTTGATTTACTTTCTTACATCTTCTTCTGTAGGAAAGCAATTTGTATGCCTGGAAAATGACATGACTTTGTTTTATTCTGGACTATATTTTGAGTAGCTCAGTCAATCCATTCAGAAGTTGAGCTTGGTTTGTGATTTGGATTTTCCATGTGGACTCAGCATACTACAGGCCACTAATTTTAGCATCACTTTGTGTTTAGATTGGGGACTGATTTGGCAGAGGATTTTTATACATGTTTACTCTACCCTTTTGGTGCACCCCTGTAATTTTCTCACTCTGCTCTTACCCCCCTGTCAACAATATTTTTATTAAATTGTTACTTTTTACTTAGCTCTGGTTAGTCTGATAGTAGGTGGGTGAGAGTAGGGTGTTATCTCTGTGGTTGTGAGTAAGCTTCAATTTTGAGAATATACAATATCTTTGAATCTTATGGTTGGGACACTTTCAGTTATCCTGTCCCATGCCAAGATGTAGGTCTGGTGCTAGCAAATCTTTATGTCTCTGTTCCGTGGATTTTTCTCTTTTCTTCCTTCAGTGAATTAGGTATTCACCAGTGAACTAAGTAGTGTGACCAAACGTCCTGTTTTTCCTGAGACTGAAGGTGTTCCCAGAAGGTGAAACTTTTAGTTTTAAAACCAACATTCCCAGGCAAACTGTATAGTTAGCCTATGACTAAGAAAGTTCCTGAACATGAGAATTTCAGTGCTAAACTGGGAAAGCATAAGACAAGACAGAAAACTGGTCATCCTAGAACTCAAGGTAATAGGTTTTGCATATGTATATATAATTCATCTGTTTATTTGGCAGAAGGAATTAAGTATTTTTTTCTTTTTTTCCTTTTTTTAAAAATTTCAGCATATTATGGGGGTACAAATGTTAAGGTTACATATATTGCCCTTGGCCCCCCTGCCCCCTCAAGTCAGAGCTTCAAGCATGACCATCCCCCAGACGGTGCACACCGCACCATTAGGTGTGAATATATCCATTCCCTCATCCCCCCTCCCACCTGCTCAACACCTGATGAATGTTACTACTATATGTGCACATAAGTGTTGATCAGTTAATACCAACTTGATGGTGAATACATGTGGTGTTTGTTTATCTATTCTTGTGATACTTCACTTTGTAGAATGGGCTCCAGTTCTATCCAGGATAATACAAGACATGTTAGATCATCATTGTTTTTGTGGCTGAGTAGAACTCCATGGTATACATATACCACATTTTATTAATCCATGATCATGACTTTTTAATTTCGGTGACCTCCCCAGCCTCCTGCTCATCCATTCTCTCTTTACTTTGTTTATCTATGTTAAGCAGCACCCTTGTTGGCTGCCTATTTCACCCCTGCAGATGTCAGGTTCTATTAACCATCTCCATAACTCTCTGACTCCTTGGCTACTACCCCTGTATTGCTGGTTATTTTGATAGTTGCAACTACTGGCTTCTGACATTAAGGGCTGACTTTATTTTGTCAAGTTTCCATGATTCGCATTGCTATCAATGAGCCAACCTCTGTGATAGCCTCTCTTTACCCTCAGCCCTGGCCCACAGAGGACAGCCACTGCTGACATTCTGAGTGAGGCCAGTGCCCCTCACCAGCACTCTCCTGACAGCCTGCCTGAATTGTGTGCCCTCTGGTCTTTCTTGGTGAACTCTGGTGAGACTTCTGATCTCATATGATACATCCACTCCAGCATGCCCCTGTCTCCAAGCCCAT
Organism: Lepilemur ruficaudatus; assembly: GCA_963574885.1. Classification (NCBI taxonomy): domain Eukaryota; kingdom Metazoa; phylum Chordata; class Mammalia; order Primates; family Lepilemuridae; genus Lepilemur; species Lepilemur ruficaudatus. The sequence goes on from CAUYRT010089677.1 coordinate 10,161, forward strand.
CAATCCCCTCCTCCCCTCCCTGCCATGACGATTCAGACATTTCAACTTTGCTCAGCATGGGTCACAGCTCACTGCAGCCTTCTAGGAGCCCTCCTAGCAGCTAGTTTGTTCCATCTCCTGGTGTTCTTGCTAGGGCATTAAATACCATAACCTGAGAGAGTGCCCCCAAGTCAATGGACCCCCCACACCCAGTCTTATGTGCCAGCCCCTTGACTGAGACCCTCAGAATCCAGGCTCTTTGCTGCTCCCCAACTCCTGCTGGTACATGTTAGCTAATTCCTGCAGATTGTTTGGGGGTTTTATCTCTTCCTCCTTCATTGGACTTGGTATGTCTCTAGCTGTGTGATGCTCAGACCTAACCCCCTTTATTGACTTGACAGCCAAGAGGTGAGGTGGAGGCAAATTCTGAGGGACAGAGGAACAGAGCAGGAGCTGTTGCCCGAGGAGGGAGGTCTCCTCCGTGTCTTCCCACATGGAGGAAGTGCTGGCTGTTAATGGGGAGGGGTGAGCCATCTCCACAAGCTCTGAGTTTACAAAAGTTTGAGGAGCCAAGGTAATCGGGGGCATCCACCAGCTGTCCCCATGCTCTGTGTCAGGGCTTCAGGTTTTCCCAACCTGAACCTCGACTTTGGCACATCAAATATGCCTGGGCTTAGCATTAAGTGTCTTTGGAGCTGGGCCTCTGTCCTTTGAAACCTGAATTTGGTCTTCAGCTTTTTCTGCTCTGCTGCTGCAGGAGATAGAGGGCTCTTTGTAAGATACTGTGGAGATCTCTGGCCTCTACTCTTAGGTTTTGATAGTTTGTTAGCTGCCTTTAGCGTTTCATTATCCCTCTGTAGGGTGGCAATGCAACTTAAGAACAACCAGTCCACAATGAACTTGTATGCACTGTACCCTCCCTGCCACACAAAAAACGCACATCAAACATCTGAATTATGGAACCAGCCAGGGCATTCCTATCCACTGCAGTAGTCTTCCAGGTGACCACTAGTAAAAGTTGTAGAAATTGGGCTACCATGTTGTGCCAAAGACTATTGATAACCCACATGCCACATGGATGGAGTCTTCATTGCCGGTCAATTGTAAGTGATCCAGTCCGCCAAACCCATCTTTTTTTGTTTAAACAAATTATTTACTTTTTATTTTTAATTGTGGTATAATGTATGTAATAGAAACTTATAACTATTTTTAAATGTACAGTTTTAAGTACATTCACATTGTTGTCCATCTCCAGAACTCTTTTCTTCTTGCAAAACTGGCACTCTGTATCCATTAAACAGTTCTCTGTTCCCTCCGCTTCCCCACTAGGCCCTGGTAGCCACTGTTCTAGTTTCTGCTTCTATGAATTTGACTATTTTAGATTCCACATGTAAGTGAGATTATGTGGTATCTGTGTTTCTGTGTCTGTCTTCTTTCACTTAGTGTGATATCCTCAAGGTTCATATGTGTTATAGCATGTGTTAACATTTAATTCCTTTTTAAGGCTGAATGACATTCCAGTGTGTGTGTGTGTGTGTGTGTGTGTGTGTGTGTGTGTGTGTGTGTACCTGTATATACATATCATATTTTACCTCTCCAACCTGTGATGAATGCTTGGCACTAACCCCATCTTCTAGGGCTGCTCCTGGCACTGCCTCCAGGACACAGATGCTGAGGGGTTGTAAGAAGTGCAAAACACCTGTGAAAGGAAAAGAGGAAAGTAGGCTTGGGCAGGGGAGCCATCGGACTTCCACGCACATCTGTCAGCATCTGCCAGCCCAACGGAGAGTCTTGTTCAGTCATTGGCTGAGGCCACTCTGAGAAGAGCAGGCCCTTGGCTCAAAAGCTGAGGTGGATCTAAGGAGTTAACATCTGGGGGCTGTTTCTAAATATCCTCTCTGCAGTTAGACAGAGTCCTTTCTTAGAGGCAGATCAGCCTATCTCTATGTCTACCCAAAAAGGTTATCAATGTTTGCCAGACTTGCAGCGTTAAAACATTCTTAATTGTGTCAGTGAGCCAGTGGGCAAATTCTTTCTTTCTGTTTTTGTGAAGTGCATTCTGTCCTCAGCCAAGATTCCACCACCTGGGCATCTTAAATCATGGCCCAGCAGTCAGATTCTGCCCACAATCTACTCCCATCTACTTGCAACTGCTTCCCTCCTTGACTTTCCTCACTCTTCCTAAATCCCAGCCATTGATGTGAAGCAGCAATGAAAACTCCACCTATGCTTCCAAATATTTCAGTTTCTTATTTCAAATTTTATAGCCCTTAAAATATATTCCTGGTCACTTCACATGATGTTATTTGTATCCCCAAGAATAGTCAAGTTGGATGTGGCTGGTGAGTTTAATAAATTTTGGGTGGCTTTGTGTCCCATCCTATGTACTTGATCCAAGAAATGTGGTTATGGCTGTTCTACAAGGACTTCCTTGCACCTCTCAACAGGAAGCCCCAGCACCATAGCATGCCCATTTCTTCTTAAGCTGTTAGGAAACTCTCTTGCATTCACCAAGGACTGATCAGACTCCTCATCAGTCAACAATTTTTTTCTCAAATTTTGAACCTCACCCTCATTGGAAAAGGTTCATATCCCTTGTAAAGCTCTAAAAATGAAGACTTTCTTCATTTTCCTAAACTCTTTCTCTTGACTCCAGTTTTAACTCCTCCCCATCACCACATTTTGAACTTCTTGGTTATCTTTTTGCATTTTCCTTGCGTTTTCTCCAAGAATATCCCTAACAGATAATATACAAAGAGATGGGTCTCATGCCCTTCACCTGCCTCTCAGTTATGAACAGTGGTTTGTGTTTGCAGTGGATGCTTCCTGGTGCAAATGTCCCCCACACGGTGCAGGTCACAGGCACAACTCCTGATGGTTTCCATTCCTCTTGGTTAGGGTTGAGAGCTCAAAGGGGAGAGTACTGATCCTCAGGATTCCGCTTTGTAACTTACTTGGCCAGATAATTACGCAAACAGTCCCAGACTTTGGTAGACCTTACTCTTAGGACTAATGTTTACAGCCACACCTATCACTCACTGTCTTTCACAATTCCCCTGGACAGAGAGAGTCAGTGATTCGGCATCATTGAACTACAACCAATTAAAAATGTTTGCTTAATGTTGATCGAATTGCCAATAATGAACACCACTTCCATATCACATTGCAAAATGCTAAGGAACCAGAGGGGAAAGCTCTAAGGATCTTAGTGATTCATTCACCTTCTCCCACATACCAGTCTCTGCTGCTACGTCAGGTTTAATTTCTGTCTTCCTGGCCTTCGGCCAGCAAGAACAATTCTTCTAAATTGACCATGTCCACATGCAAAATGGGATCAACATTTTTGTCCGAGTTGAACAATCAATTCTTACAAAAAAGTAAAACAATCAGTTTGACTCTTTTTCTTTCCCCTTAATTGTTGAGCTGAATTGACTGATCAAATAGCGACAGATTGTAAGGTAATGAGAAATACTGTTGGCACCTAGTCACATAATGCAGGAAGCTCTTCTACGGGAATCCTGACAGATTCTTTATTATCCTGCCGAGTCTACAGGATATTTGAATTCTTCCCGTGATGAGGAGGGCTCTACTTCACTGCTCCACTGAGCACTCTACTGAGTCCATTTATTAATGATTCATCTGGGTCAAGTTTTCCTGGAGTTTGGTGTGGAGGCATGTAATGAACACATATTTTCGTTTCACCAAAAAGTGTCCTTTCAGCTTAGTGTCCCAGAGCAGAGCCCAGACACTGTGGTTTCAGATTCTCCTGGGACACCTCCTTTGGTGTCCACGGTCTTGTTCTAGAGTCCCTCTTCCGGCGTTAACCCAGGGCCATCTGGATTCCATGCATGTGCTCTCCCGGAAACCCTCCCTGTGTACCCAATATCTGAATAAAGGTCCACTGAATACCCTCTCGGCATCCTCTCTAAGCTTAGAGTCTTCCTGGGAGAAAGCAAGGCCCAAGGAGGACGCTATTTTCACAGTCTGGGAGGGAGAGATGAGGCTCCATGACGTGATGTCGTCATCACACCACCATCACCAGCAACCACTCGTTGCCTGTTCTTACTGACTCACTCATCCCCTCGTTTGTTCTCTGTCTTAAAATTTAAGATGACAAAATGGTGCATACAATAAGAAAAGAAAAATTAAAAGTGGTTATTAAAAAATAAAAACAAAAATGTTAACAGTGGATGCTAAGGGAAAAGAGAGAGAGAGAGAGAGAGAGAGAGAGAGAGAGAGAGAGAGAGAGAGAGAAACTAAAATCCAAACACATAGGAGGCTAAGCTCACAGGACAATACTCTATACTTTTGCTTATAAATACATTAGAAGTTTGTTTCTAAGCTTTCTAGTAGATTCTCAGTTTAGGGACTAATAGGGCCCATAGAAATTAATGAGAACTCACTGTATTCCAAGTGTTTGCTAGACTTGAAGTTAGGCAGTGAGTGACATTTGAGTTTTAAGATTTGATTGCAAAAACAAAGTTTCCTATTTTTCAACCATCTGATTGGCATGGATAAAAAAGAATGGCAACACTTTGGAGGGAGGGGGAAATGGGTGCTCCCCAACTCAGCTATTGGGACTAGCAAGTACTGCAGACTTGCTGGAAGGCTTTTTGGCATTTTGTATCAAAAATGCACATATCTTTTGGCCCCATGACTCCATTTCTAAAAATGAACCCAAAGAAAGGAGTGGACAAGTGAACAGAGATATGTGTCAAATGATATTTACTGATGTCTTATTTTTAATAATGAAAATTAAAAATAATCTCAGTGTACATCAATGGGAGTTGTGCTGAGGAAGTCATGCAGTAATTGAAAATCTGATGTAGCTGTAGCTACACCAACCTGAACAGACACCCATGATGGACATGCTTTTAAAAACATTACTATATCATGTATAATGCACTTAGATTTTTATAAAAAGAAGAAAAGCTAGTTGCAAAACATATCTTAAAGGATATACATTTAAAAGTTCATAGTGAATTGTTTTTGGGTGGTGGTATTACAGAAGAATTTCACTTTTTTCTTTATATTTTTCTGTACTGTCTTAATTATTTTCCAATCTATATTACTTTTATTATCAGAAACAAAAAGAAAACCTTGTTCATGTCTCTAAGAGATGATAGAGCTTATCCAGTCCAGCCTCCTTATTTTACAAATGAGGAAATTGTGGTCCAGGAAAGTGGTCATTCAGCTTTTATACGATTTCTATAAGGCATTATAATTATAGTTTTGCTGTCTGTAGAGTGCCATAGAGGCATACGTGAAAGGGTACCCTGGGTTACGTCCACCTGCATTCACTCGGCCACAGATCGCGTTCAGTCTGGGCTTTTGTGCTTTATATGGGAAGAAACTCGGAGAAAATTCGATGGAGTGTACTCTCTGCATTTTGCAGTTTGCTCTCAATCCACTAAGTGACAATTATGGCAGCGAAGTCTGTCCAAAAGTGGCACTCCCACCTCTGAGCCTGCTCAGCTGTCATTACCTCTTCCTTCTGTTTGGAATTTGCTGAGTAGCTCTTCACCTCCAAGTTGAGGCTGCATCACCCCCAACTGTAATGTTCGTTGAAAAGGGACCTGGCCCTGCTTTGTGTCTCTATGTCCTTGACTCCTAGAACATATTAATGCTTGGGAAAGGGCCACAGTAATAGAGAACGCTGACCTATAAAATAGAGAACCCAAAACAAAAATCCTGCTCAAAATTGTGAGCATGGAAAGAAAATTAGCATGGTGTCCCTGTGTCATGTGGTCCATTGGGAAGCTGGCTTCATTGTACCCAGACTCAGGACACTGGTCTGATTCTGATTCTATAAAAACTGTGTTGGATTGCTGGGAGGAGAGGATGATAGAGGTGGTTCTTGGGCTTCCATAAACCTAGGCTTGGAGATACAAGCATTTCCTTTTTACTTTCATAACACTGGTGAATTGTTCACTGGGACAATCTTTTTATTCTCCACCCCCTAAAAAAATCATATCTCCATAAAGCATTTATGACTGAATGAACCATTCTAGGTGGCCTGGTGCTGCCAGCTGGTGCGCTGGGCTCCAAGGCTAACGCACTTTGCTCTGCCAGGTGTGGTCTCGGGGAGCCCGAGGCTCAAGAGCATTGAGGATGGTTATTGACAAAGACCTCTGCTAATGCAAGCGTCCTATGAACTGACTGGTCGGCTCTGAGCCTAGTGGTGGGGACAGAGGTAGAGAAGTGATAGGCTGGGTCTGGGTAGGCCCTGAAAGAAGAAGAAGGATCCAGACAACGTGTCTCATCCTTGCTCTGGGAGGTGCCTGTGAGCTAGGCCCATCTATATGCAATATACAGACTGGAAAAAATCTGTAAAGGCCTCTGGGTTCGTGCAAATCCCTGAAGACCAAAGTCCATTCTTTCTCCTCCCACTCTCAAGGATGGTTTAAGCATGGATAGGGGAGGGCCAGTTTTGTGCCTTCTCTGCCCCCACCCTTCCCATGCCTGGGCTTTGGAAAAGCACTCCATTGCATTCACAGATATCTCCATAGGTCATCTTTAACCAGTGGAGAGGCAATGAAGCAAGAGCTAAGGCAGAAGAAGGGAAGTGAAGATACTTTTCCCCCTTCTAAGTCCCTCATAATAAGAACCAGAGTCCTGAGAAAAACCATATCCAAAATATACCCATCTGCGCATAGATGCTAACACCTGGTATTTCTCCCTACACTCCCTCACTCACTGTAGTGCCAGGCATTAGAAAGCAGATCCGATCCCAGCTTTTGTGGAGTATATACAAGCCAGTGAAGAAACAGATATTAATTAAAGAATTGTAGCCATAAATATATAGTTTAAAAATGCAATAAATGTACAGTAGAGAGGTGCATAGTGCCATGGGTTAAAAAGTAAGCATGTTACAGGTCCAGGGAAGGACTCATCATTGGTGCTTGTTTCCTTTAGTTCAAGAAACCAATTCCAGTTAACATCAGCAAGGCTTGGCTGGGGTGACATTCAAGAACAGGCCTGTGACGTGTTGGATGCTTCCTTTGTGCCAGGTGCTCTCCATACCTCATCCACTTGATTCTCATAAAGCCCTGTGTGGTTGGGCCCATGATTCCTGAGTGACAAATGAAACCCTGAGTTCACAAAGGAGAAGTGACTTGTCCGTGATCACGTGCCTTGTGAGTCACAGAGCAAAGGTGTAGGCCCAGCCAGTGGCAGTTCCTTTCCTCCTGAGTGGAAAGGAGGCATCTGAGGGGGCCATTTTTCTTCTGGAGCATTAAGGAGGACTTGGAAGCCTGAGGGTGGGAGAAGAGAACAGAGTTCCCAAAGGAGGGAGGAGAGAGAAAAGGGTGCAGAATTGGCACTCTGATCAATTTAAACTTTGAATGTCACAGTAGGGTCAGCCCTGCCTGATCCAAGTGTCTGTCTGAGGGTCAAATGGAAAAGTTGAAAGCTCTTGCCATGGGTACGACACTGCTATGCCTACCACAGGGGGGACAGTACATATGCTCACCCACTGGTAGGGCACAAACACCCACTGACCAAATGGGGTACCAGGCTCAGAGCAAGGGGAAGCCCTGCTGCCCAGGCATTAACCTTTGGTCTCTGAATCAGAGATGTCCTAGGGTCCCAGGGAGGGGCAGCTGGGAAGGGAAGGCCTTGGGGATTGGGGGTGCTGGGGCTGCAGTTGGGGGCAGCGAGGGCCAGTGTATATTTACCAAATGGTACAAATATATTTCAACACTTCAACAACCATACCCAGACCCACCTGTTGAATAACAGCCCCAGCTATTGGTATTTTAATTACAGTCTAGCCAGAGGTAAAAATAAAAACAAACAAACAAACAAAAAACCCCCAAATACATCAATGCCTCTTAGATGGAATTTTACCAGAAGTCTTGTCTTATGTAACCCACAAGGTAATTAAAAAGAAATATGAGCCAATTTTCAAAATGAGGAGGTTTCACAAAAGCATTTAAAAGTCTGTTTTTCCTTTTAAAAACAAATCACAAGGTCTGGCATCCCAGGGCCCATAGTTTCCACGTGGCAATGGCCGCATGGAGCTGAGTAGAGCTGTCCCCCTTGGGCAGGAGGGGCTCTCCCATGGAGAAACAGACCCCGGCTTGCCCAGCAGTCTCCCGGCCTGGAGACCAAATGCGGGTGGCCGTTCAGCCTGTGTCCTGGTCTCATTACAGGAAACGATTCCCCAGGGCCTGGTGCCTGTGTCTACACCAAAGTGGAAAGCAAGAAAGGGACAAGACCAAGCTGTTTCAGGAAATATGGACGAGAGCATATTTTCTTATAGAATAGAAAATTCTTCCTACTCATTTTTAATATGATAAAATTATGTCTGGGGCAAAGCAACAGATTGCTCTGGCTTCACTCACTTTGCTCCCTGCCTGAGTCTGTGACCCGCTGTGGACTAAGTTCCAGTCGGCTTTTCTGATGCTCCTTCTGTGGCCTGGCTTGGGTGGAACTAGAGATGTGAATCTGCACTTTAACCCTGTGATCATTATGCAGGGGGTTCAGGCATCACACTCAGAGCAGGGCTTGGCAAACTCTCTATAAAAGGCTGGGTAGTAGATATTTGAGACTTTGTGGCCCATACGGTCTCTCTCGCAACTACTCAACTCTGTGGCTATGGCTCAGAAGTATCCAGAGACAGTACACGAGCAAATGGGCCTGGCTGTGTTCCAATAACATTTTATTTGCACAAACGGGCAGCAGGCAGGCAGGATTTGGCCCATGGGTGGTAGTTTGCTGACCCCTCTAGAGGATAAAATGAGAGAACCTGGACTAGTGCCCTGCACATGGTGGGTCTCAGCCTGCCCTCCCCAGAAGCAAAGCTTGACACAAAGACTGACAGGGCAGGTGAGTGGCTTATTCAGGTGTGAGACAGGGCCACTGAACAGGGAAGGAGGACATTCAATACACAGGTGCACCATGGAGTTGGCTGCCACCAGGGCAAATGGGGGCTCCCAGGACTCCTGAGAAGCCTGGTGGACCATGCCTCAGGATCACCTCCTCAAGGGGCTTTGATATATGGGATGGTTCCTGTCCCCCATTTGCCAAGATCTGCCCCTTGGGTTGTCAACTCTTCCCCATTTCTGTGTTGGGCATGTGGACTCTATAGATGTTCTAGAAACAGAGAAGCCTGGAATGGACCCAAGAAGCATGTGGTATGTGCCTACCACAAGGCAGGATGAGGTTGTGCCTGTAGGAAACCTTCCTAGAACCGGCTTTTGAAGCAGTGGTGGGAACTAAGCCTGAGCAAGAGGGTTTGAAGCAATGAACGAGCAGGTCTGGTTCAGCGACTGTTTGTCTGTCCCGGAGTCAGTCACTATTGTGGTTCACAATTCTCAGGAGCAAACCCAGGAAGATAGTGATGGCTTTCACGCTTGTCATGCCTGGAAATGGTGCCAAGTGGTAAGGCCTCATGGAAACCCCAGACCTAGACCTGTCCCCTTTTAAGGGTTGAGAAGCAGTAGGTGATTAAAACATGCAGCCATTTCTTGCTGCTTTTTCATTTCTATTGTATAGTTCATTTACATAAATATTTATTTAGTGTTAATCATTGCAACAGTCCTATAAGACAGTGATCACCCTTCCCACTTTACAGATAAAGCTTGAGCACAGAACATTGAAATAACTTGCACAATTTAACAAGTGTCTCTTGATTTTTTCTGTGCTAGATACTTCAGTTACTAACTGGCAGGAGGTGATTTGAAATCCGGGCCTTCTGATTCTACATGCCTTGTTTTTTCTACTATAGGTTTAGAGGGAAATGGAGAGACCATTCATGTCAACCTGTCACCCAGTGAAATAATTTCTCTTGGTGCCCACCTGGTGTTGAGAGAAATGATAACTTACCTGCCAGCTCATTTTTCTTCTAAAATGTATTATTTAGTGTTCATTTATGTCTTTCATCAACCACTGATTAGAACCAATCTGGACATAGGAGGGGATATTGAAATCATTGCTACGTGGTCTGGAGTGAGAACCATCCACTGGCTGGTGGAGCATGCGTGGGGTCCTCAGAATGTGACTTTTGGGTGAAGAAAGATTCTGAGAGGCTGAGAAGCAGGTGAAGGGGGTGGAGACAGGTGAACCGAGCAATGCAGTGGTCTCAGAAGGTCAGACTCTAGAGATAACTGTTGTCTCCTTTAAGAGCGTGTGACCCCTTTGAAAGTCACCGCTGTTGGGCTTGGAGGAGTCCCTGAGAAGAGAATGCCTTTCGATTCACTCCATTATGAGCCCTCTGAGCCACACTTAAAATTAGAGGGGCAGTAAGAGGGCGGCTCAAGGGGAACGGTGTCTGTGCGTAAATTAATGCCGACCTTGTTGGAATAACTTGCACTCTTCAGCATTCGCAGCTGTGGAATCCCAGGGGGAGTTGTCTGGCTACATGTGATTTTACATATCTGACAGCTAAATCAGAGATCCAAATGCCAAATCCTGCACTCAGGAACATTATGTGGATTTGTGACACTCCCAAGGGGACTTCGGATCCATAAAGCAATGAATGGATTACAATGAGGCATAAATACAGCATTTTCATCTGTGACATACAATCTTGCTCTCTTATTTCTCACATTGTTATGTGAAGGAAGCCTATACCCACTCTCTCAGATCTGTTCTCTGAAATTAAAAGGAAAAAAAAAAGAGGTTTAACGAAGAAAAAAAAAAGTCTCTTGATGCATCAGGAATACACTGAAAACAAAGTGTGATAATTCCATGGAGGCGATTTGCAACACAGGGTAAACTCCAGGATCACACACATTGTCAGGAAGCACCAATCTCAGAGCGCTGTGTCAGCTCAGTCGCCAACCAGCCATGTGGCTGTGAACAGATCACTTCATCTCTCTGGGCCTTAGTTTCCTCATTTGCCCACTGGACTCCAAAGTTACAGGCATGCACACACACTCTCAGGGGTGGGCAAAGTGATCCACTATGTGGTGCTGGAAGAAAATATTAGGACTTTCTTTGTGATTTTAAAATGTCTAATTTTGTATATGTTTTTTAAAGTACCCATTACATATTAGCACACACCTACTAATTATAAATGAATAAATATGCATATACTGGAAAGGAGTATTCAAAAATGTATCCCTGCTAGAAGCACGTGAGCAAAAAGTTTGGAAGCCACTGACTTAACCCATCCTGGTCATCCCATAGATGACAGGAAGGTTACGCTGCACTTCCGTAGCTAGCAGTCCATGATTCTGTGAATTTGGGGAGAATTCTCAATTGCTTTCCTGAAGTCCAATCCCCCCATCCTCCAATCAGGCCTGAGTACATCAGCTGCCCAAAGAAAAAAGTTTGTGCCCATTTGTGTTGGGCCACAGATGTGTGGGCTCAGAAACCACAAGATTCAAGCAATGGACCCCTTAGAGCTGTGCCTTCCACATCCAACGTGGTGCCACTGCGTCTTTGCAAATAATTATAATACCTTGTATTGGCTTCCCCCTAGCGAGTTCACAAACCAATTTCAGAAGTAATTTTATATATCCATCACTGAGAGAGTCAGAACAGGTATTTATTTTAGAAACCAGGAAAGAGATAAAGAAAGGCCTAGTGACTTCCCCATGGCCACCCAGCTAGTATGTGACAAGGCTGCCATCAAAACCCATTCTCCTGATAAGGATTCCAGGGCTCTTTGCACTTTGAACCAAGTGCAAATGCTCTCCCAGATCACAGGGGGAATTAGGTGATAGTGTGTAAGTGGGCGGTGTAAACTCTACCCCCAGCTACTTAAAAAGCAACGCAGTGTTGGGGCCCACTGCTGGAAGATCAATAGCATCATTCTTGTGTACACAAGACCTCACATTATTCAGGGAGGCCTGGCAGGGAGAGAAAAGCAGATGCATGGGCTCCTCGTGCCACCAGCTGTCATGGCTTGCTACGCTGCCATTCCTGACAAGTGCTGTTGTGACAGTCTTTCTGCACAGTTGCAGGGAGCAGCTTGATAGGAACAGGAGCAGAAAGCCTTGTTTACAGAGGTGTGGGAGAACAAAGAACATACATATATACGTAAGAGAATGCAATTTTCAGAAGGCCTTTGGTCCTGCCAGGTGTATTAGCACTGGGGGATGGAGGGTACGGCCACACCTGTGAACTGGCCACCCTGTGCCCTGCTAGGAAATGGGACCTGAGGCTCAGGAGAGAACACCTTCCCACTGCTCTTCTTCTGTCATGTGATAATGACCTGCAGAAATGTTTATCCTTTTTACCCTAAAGTGGCATCACTGTGGCCAAGACATGTAATACTGCATTGCTAACCAGGATGGCTCTTACGGGGTCATCACAGAATTTAAATGTTTGTTTCCTCCTCTAGATTACAAATCTCTTAAGGGTAAATAACCTGACTTGTTTATGTCTATATCCCCAGTCCTTCTCTCCACAGAATCTAAAGGGATGCAATACTTGTCTATTGAATGAATGAATTATAAACCACATATTGGCTGGGCCTTTGGGAAAACTTTTTTTTTTTTTTTGCCCTGCATTGGCCTTAAAGTAGGACTCAATATTTATTCAAATTCACCATAAGGATTATTTTAATTAATACTTGCCACAATGCATACCACTAGCAAAGGATTACTATCAGAATATGTAAAGAATGCCTACAAATCAATAAAGACAAATAATCCAGTCTAGAAATGGATGGACCAAGGAATGAACAGGAAATTCACAAAGTGGGAAACCTAAATAGTCCATAAAATATGAAAAAGAAAAATTTTCATACTAGTAATCAGAGAAATGCAAGTTCAAAACATCTAGATATGATTTTACTCCTTTCAGAATAGTAAGCATTTTAACAACCTGACCGTACCATTTGTTGGCAATGCTACGAGTAATGACTTCTAGTACCAATGAGTGTACATTGGTGCAACCCTGTGGTACAATCAGGTAAGATTAGAATTGTGCACATCCAGCAGCAATTCCACTCCTAAGACGTATCCTAGCAGCCTGGTTCAACCATTTAGGCAGAGAACTCAGCCCTCATGTCCTGAGGCGTCCGTTGTGTAAAATGAATTAACTTGTCATTTCTACATCTAGAATGGTGCTGGTTATATACCTTCCACGGGTAACTTTAAAACATAGTTATTCCAATTGTCTCCTGTGTTCTGAGGTTTTGGAAATTTTCTATGTACTGTCTTTGAGCTGCCATTGATTGCAAGTAACTAAAACCACAGAAAGTGAAACTGTGTGTAAGGGGGACTACTGTTTTGTCACATATTATATGCTATAATATGTAAGTATATTAAGTATGTTATGTACTTACAGAATATATAAATATGTATATTAAAATAGAAAACAATACTATGTTAATATAGGATATTCGTTATATTATTCCTTTATTTTTCTATATGTTAAAGTTGACAATTTTAAGAATACACCATATTAAAAGAATAAGTAAAATATACTTCCCCCCAATCCATTTGTACTTACACAGTTGTGACGAATGAGTCTTTGTCTTATGGGAGGAGAGTTTTTCTTTCCTCAAGTTTTTCTTGAGGATATTATTTCAGACAGAATCTGATCATTTCACTCCCCAGTTCAAAACCGCATGCTGGTTTTTGAGTGCTACTTGACAAAGCCTAAATTCCGCAGTCTGGTGTACAAAGTGCTGCACAAGCTGGTCCCAGACCACTTTAGAAGGGGCTCTTCCATCTCTCGTGTTCAAGCACTTTGCATTCCATTCAGATTGGAGCGTTTGCCATTTTCCCGGTCTGCCCGCATGCTCCTCCGTCTCATGCTGCCATCCACCATGCGCTCACTTCCTGAGAACTCCTTCCCCCATTCTTGCAATTTGACATTATGTACCAAAGCCTTAATACCAATGCCTACTCTTTGGCACAGCAATTTTCCTGCAAGAAAAATAATTCAGGATGTGCACAAAGATTTAGTTTAAGGATGTTTACTCTAGCATTGTCTCTAATGTCAAAATATTAAAAATAACCTTAATGTTTCCCAACATTAAGGTTTAAACAAATCCATTCCACATAGAACACAGAACACAAAAGCACAGGCTCGGGATCCAAAAGACAGACTACCTGGGTCAAGTCCCTGTTCTGGAACATTCTGTCTCTGCAATCTTAGCCTTTCTATGCCTACATATTCTAATCTGTAGAATTGGAATAAACTAGTACCTCCTTCATGGAGTTATCAGGGGGGTTAAATATGTTAATATTTGTTAAAACACTTAGAAGAGTATCTGGCATGTTGTAAATTTGTTTATAAAATTGGCTAATTCTGCACATAGCTCATCTGCAAACTCTTTAAGTGAGGAAATGCTGCAGTCTACTTTGATGTCCTGGTTAAACCAAGCATGATACTTGGCACTAGTGGGGTTCTAAAACATGTGTGTTGAATGCAAGAATCAACACTGTTCTAGCTGAGTGCTTTTTAATTTGGGATTCTAAAGTAATGAACTAGAACTTGAATAATTTGGGGGGTGTCAAGTAGAAGAATCCAAGGGTTAGAAAGTGAATTTTGTAAGGAAAGTATAAAGAAGTTAGATTGTGGTTTTAAAAACATTACTCTAGAATGAGTTCAGAGTAATAGACTAAAAGAAATACATGGGTTCTAGAGTCAGAGCAAGCCAGGGCAAACTGTGCCACCAGTCAGCTGGGTGGACTTAGACTTCTTTAACTGCCAGTCTAGGTTTCCTCTTCTGCTGAAAAAGTATAATAAGCTTATAAGCTGTTGTAAAGTTTAAGAATAGTGACTAATAGTTCATGTTATTTGTGCCGGGCACTTGTCTAAGCTGTTTTCATGTAATTTTATTGAATTCTCACAACAGTCCCATCGGTTGAACTGTGTCTCCCAAAAGATATGTTGAAGTCCTAACCTGTGCCCATGACCTTTGTTGGAAATAGGGTCTTTGCAGATATAATTAGTTAGGTTAAGATGAGATCACACTGGATGAGGATGGGTCCTACATCCGATGTGATTGGTATCTTACAAGAGAAGACACAGACACAGAGAGGACGTTACGTGATGACAGATGCAGAGATTGGAGTGACGCAGTTGTAAACCAAAGTAGAGGATGGACACCCACTACGAGGAGCTAGAAGAGACAAGAAAGGATTCCTTCATGGAGCCTTCATTGGGAGCACAGCCCTGCTGACACCTTAGTTTTGAACTTCTATCCTCTGTGAGAGAGTACATGTCTGTTGTTTAAACCACCCAGTTTGTGATAACTCACTATGGTAGCCCTAGGAAACAAATACAGGTACTATTATTTTCCCTACTTTACAGATGTAGAAACAGGCGCAAAGGCTGGGTACGTAATCTGCCTGAGTTCTCACACAGCTGGCAAGCCAGCCATTTAGGATATAAAACCAGGGCTGACTGTAGACTTTGTGCACTTAATGGTTAGGTGATATTCAGCTGGATTCTGGGTGGTTTCATCCTTTTCCTGGGGAACTCAAAAGTTTTTATTTTCAACTTTTAAGTTTTGATATACTTTACCATCCACCATCCCTAAGGGGCATTATTGTGCGGAGTGAGAGTGATCTTGTCACATGCTTATCTGAAGTTCTGTCCTCATTAGCCCAGCTGAGTTTATGTTCCAATCATGTGACTTTCACAAGCTTCACACGACAAGGGCCCCAGCCCGGCTGGGTCACAGCAGGCTGGTGACAGAGGCTCTTCCTCCATGGCTCTTGGGGAGAATGCTCAAATGGCTTCTTCAGGTGACACCAAAGAGATCTAACTCCTAAGTCTGGCTGTGCTTCCCCTAATAATTGTGTCTCCCCAACTACAGTGGAAGCTGCAATGTGCAGAACATTTTATAGTTACTGTTAGGGGGTCCTACTGACTCAAAGAGAGAACAAGAAAGTGAATAAATGAAATATGAATTACTCCCAAATTCTAGTTCACCCAAAAGCTTTCCCTTCCTCTTTCATCAAAATTATTTTTCCAGTTGCAACGATTAGAAAAATTTTCAGATTTGAGCATCATCTACATTTATTCCATTCCACTTTCTCTCTCTCTTTCTCTCTCTCTCTCTCTGGAAATATTCAGGAAGAAGCATGCCTGAGAAAGAATAGAAGATCACAGGCCACCCAAAACTAGATTTTCAGCTCTGGAATCATTTTGCATTTGCTTAATTAAAAGACATGAAGGTTTACTGGGCAGCTACCATCTACCTTCCTGGTTCTTTCTGCCCTGTGATCTGTATGCAGCTTTACCAAGAGCTTTCCCAAGCTGCTTCCCCAGGGAATATGCTCTGGCTCTTGTTTTTTAGCTGCAGAGCAAAGAGAAACCTATTCATCACCCTCTGTGGGCTCCAGGCTGCAGCAGGTTGTTATTCAAGTTGATAAAAGCTGCCATCCCTGGGGGAAAACTCCTCCATCTTGGCAACCATGACCCTGACGGAGGGGTGTAAGCTGAGCCCAGGCACACCTGTACATCTGACAGATGAGCCAGGCTCTGAAAAGCCTCTGCTGACAAGCTTATCGGAGTGCAGACACCTGCAGAGGGGCCCCCACTTTTTTCGTGAGAGCTCCGAAGGCAGCCTTGATCCAACAGGTCTGTGTACTCCGTCAAAGAGAGATTACTTGGAGAACCACAAAGGACTTGGACTACGCCAAGCCCACACGTCATGCTTGGAAGGAAATACAACTACCCATTCATCACACAGCTCTGTTTGATAGAATTCATTACATACCCTTCACTGGCTTTGTTCCAGATAAAATCCTATCTTTGTCTTGGTGAGATAAGGAAGTTGAGGGCAAAGACAATTCAGATTTATTAAGCCTACTATGTGCCTGGCACCGCAGTAGGAGCTTTATATTTAGCATCTGTCTAATCCTCCCCAAAACCCATGTGATAAAATTGCTGTTATCCTGATTTTACAGACAAGAAAACTGAGCCTCAGAGAGCTTAAGTCACTCTGCAAGATTGCACATCTAATTAGTGGCGAGGCGGGATTTGAAAGGGTTCTCTCAGGGTTTTATGTCCACTAGCAGCTGTTCCCAAGCAAATCAACCCAGGAAACCCAAGGCCCAGGGGTTTGGGGGAAAATTAATTCTGCTTTAGGTCCTTCATTAGTGGGGCTCATATTGTTATGGGTTGGCTGTTGGTGGAGGGTCAACCTGAGGCATGACCCTGTTACCCAGAACTCCAGGCAGATGGTACAGAATGGCCCAGGGTGACCCGAGTCAAAGCCGACGGGCAGCCTTCAGTCTCTGTGCTAGCCTGAACTAGAGGCAAGTGGTCCCAATGTATCCATTTAGGGGCACATCGATTTATACTCTAAAACAGTGGTCCTCAACTGGGGTCAATTTTTTCACCCAGGAGACATTTGGTGATGTCTGGAGACCTTTATGGCTGTCATAACCAGGAGTGGGGAGCTGCCGGTATGTGGTAGGTACAGCAAGGACTCTGCCAAGCACTTTGACAATGCACAGGCAGGAAAACCCCCTACAAGAAAAAACTATCTGGCATAAAACGTCACTAGTGCCAAGAACGAGAAACCCTGCTTTGAAATATTATCCCATCATATATATGAGGTTATTAGCACAGTGGCTGGTGCACAATCAGCAATGTCGGCTTGTTTGCTATCAGTCACCAGATCCCAAGCATTACTGTGTGATGACTGTGTTGGTAGTTCTCCCAGGGGTCCTCTTTCTGGGGGAAGCAAGGAGGAACCGGATGCCTTTCTCCTCTCAGTGACCGCACAAGCCACCGAGCACCAGCACATACCAGACTGTGGCCAACGGGCTGCTTCTGTCAGCACCAGCTCTCTCGCTAGTGTGTAGAGCGCCCTGCGAATCATCAACACATGCATTGGAGGTTCCTAGTTTTCGTTTTTCAAGCAGAGACTGCAAGGTATGTGGCCAGCAGTGGGTAGCCTGGACTGATCTCTGAAAAAAATGTTTACTGAGTCTGAATTCTGAGACTTTGGCCATGGCGAGGGGCTCTAAAGGTGACATTGCCAGGAGGAAGGCATACAATCACTGGAGCCAGACTGGGCTTCCCAGAGCAGCCATTTGCTCAGGTGTAGAACGAGAGGAATGATTTATACTTTCAGGGGTTGATGTGAGAATGAACTGAAGCAATGAATGTAAAGTGCCTAACACAGCAGTTGGCATAAGGGATGCTCAAATGATACCTATCACCAGGAAAAGATTAGGACAGGCCAGCCTGAGAGGATTGGCTGGGGTGCAGCCTATTTGTTAAAATAGTGACCTCAGTGCTTTTTGGCGGGCGAGGTGTTACCTGAGTAGCACCTAGATTACCTGTGGGCTTGAATGAGAGGCCGGCCATGCCCTGTTCTCCCCCTACCTGTGCAGAGAGGCCGCTGTCATGCAGGAGACGGGTGTGGGGGGCCCAGGTTGGGTCACTGGTGCTGTTTGAACCTCCATGTCCTTTCCTCTAAGACGGATAAAATCAGCTACTTCATGGTAGTTACGTGAGGATCAGATTTTGATGATGGTGATGGTGATGATGGTACATAATCAATATGAAAGTAACTAGTTATAGTGGGAACCAGATAAAAGTTAATTTTTCTGTTGTCATTTTTTTTTCTGTAGGAATAGCTAAATCCTCACACAAGTGAGAATCTACCTTAATGGTTCTACTTCACCTGCCTAAACCTTTCTTCTGTCATTCATGGACATGATCCCTCTGCCCAGACAGGGTGGCCACCTCTCTCTCTCCAGCCATTCTCATTCCCACTGCGACACCTTTGCCAGTGGTGGTCTACTCAGAACAGCCTTCCTTTTCTTTCCAAGCAAATCTGCTCCCTCTTTTGAAGCACAGCTCTGGGCTTGTGTGTCCTGGTCACCCCATCCTCCCTAGTAGTTTCAGTCATGATCCCCTGAGCACTAGAGGACGACTGCTAGGCCAAGCGGAGCTGCCACCAAGCGCCAACACGGTGAATGTCTGGGCTTCCTGCTTTGTTTAGAATGTTTTGCATTTAGGGGTATCTATTAAATAGAGACAGTTTTTGTTCTTCCCTCACCTACTACTAACATGTCCTTTAAGTACTCTGTGCCCAAATTTAAACTAAGTTTTTTATACAATACTACTGAAAGAATTAAGTATGCCTACGTAGCTCTGCACAGCCTCTGTGAGCCTCAGGGGCCATGTGGTGTTTGACTTTGCATCTCCAAACTTAAACAAAGGATCAGAAACAGGGTAGACACTGAACACTGATGAATGAATGAACCAGTGCATGGTTTTTGTGGTCACATATTTTCGTCCCCTCCACACCCTCAAATTCCTTGTCTCATGATCATCTACTAAGATGGCTGCAGGTACAGACAGGTGGTCGTTCAGGCTTCTTCCCAGCGTTCCTGGGAATCAGATTCAAACTTACAGGACACTCAGCAGACTCCTGCTCACAGCACAACCTCGTGATTTTCACAAAAGCTACAGAACTAGACCTTATTTTTCTCTTTTCAGCCCGGATATTTCCTGCTCTATTGCTTTTCCCTGGCCAGAGAGAGGTGCCCGGCATTCCATAGGTGCATTTTTATTCTCCAACCAATTTACAGGCTATCATCCAAATTAAATGTCCCACATGCCTCTGACCCTCGTGGGCCTCGTTCTGCTTGCCTTACCTGTACATTCCAGTCCTTCGTGATATTCAATTCAGAACTTCATTCCTTATTCTATTATCTTGCGACTGGTTTTGTTTATTGGCTGTTTGTTTTGCTTTTGCTTTTCACTTTCATTTTTAAGTGCATTCTTCCTGATTGGGCATGAATTCTCAAAAGGCACACATTGAACTTCTCACGACCTTCCTCAGCGCCAAACACAGGCCTAGGCAAATAGCAGGTGCTCAGTAAAGAGTTGCTGAATCCAACGGAATCAAATAAGGCCCTATCTTTCTAATTCGCCTTCCTCCACGCTTAACCTGGTGACTAAATTCAGAATGTAGCAAAATAATCCTGAGTGGGGGTTTCTAAAAGGTGGAAAAATTCAGGTGTATGGACAGGTATGAGACGCGAAAACACCAAGGCTGACAACCACCCCACCTGGCCCCCGGCTCCCGATGAAAAGAAACCAAAGCCATCAGATCCACTTCAATTGCTCTCTGGACCTGAAATGACTCCCTCCCCCAGGCCTGTAGGAAAATTCAATTAAAGGGTCCATCTGCGAGGGAGCAGCTGAAGAGGAATGACAGTGGGGAGGCTACATTTTCATAAAAAAGAGCCCTGCTCCTCCTAGCCCGCCCCTGCTCTGTGCACCCGCCCCTGCTCTGTGCACCCGCCCCAGCCGGCCATTAGGCCCAGCCCTAACCCCTAAACTGCAATTCTCTGCAATTAGGCCGGCTCAGAGGAGCAGCTTTCGTCTGCCCCTTTGAAATGTGTGCATGTTAAAGACTCAGTGCATCCCACTGACTCACGACTTGCTCGGAAAGAGCGAGAAAACCCACAAAAACAGCCCACAGAGGCTGAGGACTGGAAGCCCCAGCCCATTAATCCCACTGCATCACCGGCTTAGCACCACACTGCGTGAGCTCCTCAGGCTGTCGGCACCAAAGGCAAGAGGAGATACCAAAAATAATAATCATGACGATGTAATAGAAATCGCGAGCAGGCTGCAATGAGAAACAAAGAGAAAGATGGAAGGGAAGGGTAAAAGGGTGACCTCCAAGACAAGTCTTTGCCCTCCCCCGGAAAGCCCTCCCACCCAGGGGGCTGCCTCCTGGCATCAGTGCTTGTCTTTGAGGAAGGCAGTGGGGCCACACTGCAGGGAGAGCCTCCCTGGATCGTTCTGGCGCAGGGCAGGGGAGAAATCCGATCCGCCATCCCTTGACTAAATGTCATCAGCCAGGGGTTGCTGAGGCTAATTTTAAATGTGAAGTATCGTCCTTCTAGGGATGGAGTGCCTCTTCCTTCTCCTACATCCCTTCAAGATGATCGACGTTCACGACAGGGTCTGTGGGGCAGGAATGAAGCGCGGCCCCCACGAGGGCCCCACAGGATCCTGTTGTCCCCTCCAGGAAGTCCTCCTGGTCTGCCTTGGGGACTTCGTAGGCCTCCTTCCCGCCTCCCGTTGCTCCCTTATGATTCTTTTTAATGAGAGAACATCAGAAATAGGGCAGCTCACTGCCTTCCTGTCACCTGAGGTGAGAGGAAGTAGGATCCTTCTGGTGTGTGACAGAGCTCACTTGCTGATGTCGGACCCACAGGGGTCCTCTGCGTGGCTGGGAATGGCAGGCGTGTTTGTCGGAAAGGGCTGCCTGACAAAGTCCCACAGACTTGGGGGCTTCTCAACAGAAATTTTCTTTCTCACAGTTCTGGAGGTTGGAGGTCTGAGACCCAGGGGTTGTCAGGGCTGGTTTCTCCTGAGGCCTCTCCCTGGGCTTGCAGACGGCCGTCTTCCCCCGTGTCCCCATGTTGCCCTCCCTCTGCGTGTGTCTGCGTCCTAATCTCCTTTTATAAAGACATCTGTCTTATTGAGTCCCACCCTAATAACCTCGTTTTCACTTAATTACCTCTATAAAGAGCTTGTCTCCAAATGTGGTCACATTATGACTAGAACTAGGGGCTGGGGCTTCAACACATGAATTGTGAGGGGACACGGTTCAGCCCCTAAGAGTGAGCCTTGGGAGTTCTGCTTGAAAATGGACCCATTATTGACCCACCTAATGATGGGACCTCAGAAATTTTAGGACGTTGAGGAGACATCAACTTTACAAAGGACTGGAACCTTCTAAGGAAAGGTCTTTACCAGTAGGTATTAGTGTGCTCCTAATGCAGTCAGTGTGAAATAAACTTTGGGACACTGTTTATAACTATTACACAAAATCAGACAGAAAAAATATTCTGTTACATGAACTCTACTAATTTAATCAAAGTAGAGTCGAGAAAATCTATTTCTGACCCCAAAGCAGCTGCTGTGTCTCACGCGCACACGCAAAGGGAGCGGCCTCACCTCTCCTTCCAGGTCCAAATCCATCCAGGGCCCTCAGTCTCAGGCGACCCGTCGTCATCCTTCAAACGCGGCCTCGCTCGGCGTTCCCTTCTCTGAGCCTTTGCACGAGTTGTTTCCTCTTCTTGAAATGCCCCTTGCCTTCTTAAGATCTCAGAGTACCACGGAAGGCAGGGAGAGAACAAATTAGCCTATAAACATTCTCCCCACTGGGAGAAATGCAGCTCATGTAAATACAAGCCACTGGATGCTGGATGGTAACATCTCAGGTCTCTCCCTGGAACTGTCCCCTCTCCCTGTTCCCAGTCACAAAGGACTCACTTGGGGATGGTGCTGCTAGAAAGAGGTAGGGACACATCTCCATGGCACAGATACCTGGAGGGTACTGTGCATGCTCCTGGTCACTGTCCCCTGGGCGCAGCTCTTCTTGGGAACTATGAGAGAAGCTCTTCTACTTTGAGTGTCTTTTAGGAGCCAAACCCACATGAGCCTTAAATCAAATTAAGCACACGTGTCTGGTTGTCTGCTGTACCTTCAGTTAGACGTCGGGCTGGACAGACTTAAGCCCTTTCATGCTTCCAAGACTGTGGATGTCACAGGGTTCCAGGGAGTGCCTGGCACATACTCCCATGGGTGACTCTTCTCTCTTTTGAGGGAGGGGTTTGTCAGACAGGCTTCTGATGGCCGTGAGCCTCAGTATCTTGCTCCCCACCTTCCCCACACCCTGGGCCTCACCCTGAGCTTGACGCCTCCGGCGACACAGGGCAGTGGAGTGGATAAGGACTCAGGCTCTCTTTCAGAGTGTTCTAACCTGACTCTGGCCTTTATGATTGCATGACCTTATGTGTTCCCTGAACCTCCCTGGACCTCAGTCACTTGTCTATGACATGAGGATGATTAGAACCTGCTTCATCTAAGAACCTAGAATAGGTCTTAGAAGGAAGCATGTGGACCATGAGCTCTTGTCATTGGTGGCGTTGTTATAGTCCTAGGTCTCAAATGACTCCAAGGTCTTTTGAATTTTAACAAATCATAATTTGGAATGTTTGGGGATGGCCTCCGGAAAGGCACGGGATTCAAGGCTCTCTGGTGACATGTTCTATTCGTTTGTCTTCAAGCACGGCCACCCGGAAAACCCCTTTCTCAGATGCATGCAGACAGCTAACTCCTATTCTGCTTTCAAGACAGATCCGGAGTCCCAGGGGCAGCAGCGGTCCTCGCTGAGCTCATCTGGGACTTAGTGTGGCGATTTGCTGAATTTGTCAGTCGGGGAACCTTTGGGAATACGTTTGCATGACCGATATGCCAAGCGGCTTTTGGAGGAGGAAGGGGGAACGGGGAGGGGAGGAAGGAGTTTCCATGTGGTTGTGTGAATTGCATGAGACAAGGATGACAGGAAAGGAGCACGGCATCTGTCTCTCCCCACGACGCTGGGACTAGTGTGGGGACTTGGTGAAGAGGAGGGACAGAAGCTGACGGAGCTGTTTCCATGCAAAACTACACTTTGGGCAGTTGGGAACGAAACCCTTCTTGCCACTTCTGCGTAGATCCCAATAATGCTCTGGCTGTGCAAAAATTACCAGCTATGGGGGCATGAGGACACTGAAGCTCTGACAAGGACAAGTGGCATCTGACGACGGCTACGGCTGTGGGGAGGGCAGGGATGATCCTGCAAGCAGCTTTGTGAGTGAGGCAAAGTTGAGAGGATCCCAGGAGGTGACCCAAGCAGACAGGCTGTTTCTTATAAGAGGGAAAACTGGATAATAGCTCTGTCAGATCAGGAATTCCTGCCTAAGCAGGTCAGTTTCTTTAGTTAGCAAACTTTAACACGATGTATCCAGAACGTAGAAGCCCTGGGATCCTTAGGGACACTTGAGGTGCATGTATTTCTGGTGAAATAATCTTCTCCCTTCAACCCCCACATTAGGGACATGTCCAGGATGGGGCACCCATTATGACTGAGGGTCTGCAATACAGCACGGGAGGAGTGGGATGCAGCTGCTGACTTCACCCCTCACAATGGGATTCCCAGGTGCTTCTCTGTCCGCTGTAACTGTGAACCTGAACTTTAGTGTCATTGCTCTGTGCTTTGCTAATCTGCCCCCTCCGTCCCCAGTCAGTAGTACAAAGGTAAGCAGGAGGGCCTCTCACCGCCATGTAGGACCAACGTTTTACCTGATCGCAGATAAGCGGTGCAGCTCCTGGGCATTTACCCCCAGAATTTTGGGCCATCTACAGAATTGCTTTAAAATGCAGTGGGTGATGAAAACATACTAACAAATCTCAAACTTGCTTGGCCTGTGGTTTCCGTAATTCTGTGTTCAAACCCCATCCACCAATTCCACTCCTGACTTTCAAGTCATTTCATTTCAGGAAGCACACGGTGAGCACCTGCTAGATACCAGGCATTGTGATAAGATGAGTTCTTTCACAAGCAGTGTATTTGGGTGGCTTTTTAAAATTTTATTTTCTCAATTGATAAATAATAATTGTAGATATCATGGGGTTCATATGATGTTTCAGTACATATAATGTATAGTGATCAGCTCATGGTAATTAGCATATCTGTCACCTCAGACATTTATAATTTCTATGTATTTTGGTGGCTTTAAAATGAACAATTTTAAAAATTCAATCTGAGACTACAAGAGAATATGAGACAATATAAGCAGAAAGTGAAGAGAAGAACATTATTGTTACATGTATGGAATAACATGCATAATGGCACGTATGATATTACAGAGATGAATGAAACAGTGAAAATGATACTATTTGTTGATGTGGTAGTGTTAGAATAAATTATTTTTCAGTGTACTTGGTAATGCTATCAATTGTATTGAAGAACACAGATCACAGAAAGATATGCACCTGGTAAAAATACTGACAGTGTGCTCCTGCGACTTAAAATATATTGAACTACAAAAAAACTCCAAAGTCTATTCTCTTGGATTTGCATTTGTGGGAAACCAGAGTTGGCGAGAACTGTGTGTGTTTTTGGTCTGTGCTTCATTTCTTCCTTTTCATGCGTATCAACTGCTGGTCTCCATAAAAACCACACTCCCAGGAAGAACCCAGGTCTTGGAACAAACCTTGTCCATCCTGCCTCCGTATCTCATTTTGGTTCCTTATTTTAGAAAATAATTTTGTCCCCTCTCTTCTGGAGATAGCATGGATTTGGGGATTATAAAGCCCCAAACTTCACCCCCAATTTTGTCATTTAACTGGGCGACTTCTGGCTTGTACTTATGCCACCTTACTTGTGTCTCATGAATCGGACATATCAAGGGCCTTGCCCTTTTCTCATTATTTGCATTCCACTCATGTCTCCAGATTGTGCAAAATACACGTCCTCTCTTAGCCCCCCAACATAGTGGCATACCTTACCTAATCCTTTGCACCTGTTCAACATCACAGCATCTCTCTCACTCATTTTAGAAACTAACGGTTTACTGCCTTGCCTCTACAGTGATATTCAGAATATTTAACAACCTGTACTTGATGGTCACTGACCAATCAGAATGGACATCGTGGGTGGAGGTCGCCTGCAGTGCGAGGCATTAACACTTCAGTTGCTGATCCTGAGAGCATTTGGGAGAGCTCTGGAGCCTAGGGAGGAGCCAGGGACACTGGGGTGAGGGGTTGGGCTCTCAAGAGATTACAAGCAGTTTAAAGGGAAGTATTCCAACAATTTAACAACCAGTATGACCACAATAGTTTAAATCAATATAAACTCTATTGATGTAATTTTCTTGTAGGTGTGTGATCTGTTTTCCCATTTAGACTGGAAATTCCTTGGGGTCTAGAATTCTGTCTCGGACTTCTTAGTGTCCCATGGACCCTGCCCAGGGTCATCCTTCGAGTAAGAGTTGTGGTTCTATGCCATATGATTCAGGAGATGCCAGGCTGAGGAGACTTGGTGCTCAGAGATGTGCCCAGAGTACCTGATTTTATAAATCAGAACTGAAAATTGAGTCTTCTCATACTCAGCTCCAGTAAAAATAATTGTTTACTCCCTTTGAGATCTGGGTCCTCCCGAGACCAATCACCTGACTGGCTCCCTATTTCAGAACATCTGGAGTGTGGAAAACCTGGAAGGCATGCTTCTTTAATGCAGATTAGCACTTGTGAGAGTTTTATTTTGTTTTAAATTCAGGTAAAAAGTTAAATTACTAGTGCTTAGAAGTAACTACTACATTCTATTCCCTCTTTCCCTGCTTACAACGATGCTGGTCATATTAGAGGGTAAAGGGGAGAGGGTGTGTGCAGAATACAAACCTGCCGTGCAATGTTGGGAGCAAGAATGTACCCTTTACACACTGTGACATGGTTGTGGAGATAGTTGAAAGAGCATCATTAGTACCACCTTCAGGTATATTATGGGTTTTTATGGAGTTGGCCTGGGGATTTGGCCATTATGCATAACATGACTTTCTCAATTTCCTCATTTGTCTCTAAACAGAAGATGTTGGACTGTGTTGGATTGAACAATAGATGTTCAGTTATCTATTGCTGTATTACAAGCCACCTCAAAAGTCAGTGGCTTATACCAACAGCCATGTATTTGCTCACAATTCTGCAGTTGAGTTGGGATTAGTTTGGCGGTTCTTCTGCTGGTCCCATTCGAAGGCAGTCTTGATAGCTCTCCTGGGGCTGATGGTCTCACTCACATGTCTGGTGATTAACCTGGGCTGTTGGCCAGGATGCTCTGGTTCTCTCCCAGGTGGCCTCTGGTACATGGTTCAGCAATTTTCTAAAAGGAGCATGACCCAATGCATGAGCATTTCTCATGCCTTTTCTGGCATTACAGTTGCTGATGGCCTGGTGGCCAAAGCAAGTCCCATGGCCAAGCCCACAGTCAATGTGGAAGGATACTACACAGCATGTGCTTCATGGAGGCCTGGAATATAAAAATAAACCAAAGGCTACATGATCTGCAAGTTCCTTTCAATTCCAACCTTCTATTTTCCTGGGGACATGAGCTCTCATTTTTGAATATCTAATTTAGAAACACACCCTGCAGTACAAGCAGCCTACAAGTGCTCCACTTTCACCAAGGTGACAAAGTAGGGTAGAGATGGTCTTTTCCCTTGTGACACACAGCCCTTTCATATTTATTGACACTTTAAAAAAATTTTTTTTAGCCTTTAAGATTGTACTGTGCATTAATTTTGGTTAGATGTGATTTGTGTAAAGCTATGATGGGAAGAGAAGAGTTAAAGAGTAAAATCTGAACCCGGTTCCACAGTCCTCAAGCTTGACCCTGATTAAAGAATGTGTGTACATGGCATGTACACCGTGTGTGTTTAGGAAGTATTTGCCCGTGGACCTCTACCCAAGGTAGAGACACCCAGGTATCTATTAGTAGCCATATATGTATATATGTATTAATAGAACCATAGACTGTATCTTCACATTTATGATAACAGATCAAACTCATGAATATACTTGAATGGACTAAGTGTGTCTCCTCCAAATTTCTATGTTCAAATCCTAACCTGAAATGTGATGGTATTATATTAGGAGGCAGAGCCTTTGGAAGGTGATTAGATCATGGAGTGGAGGCCTTATGGTGGGATCAGTGTCTTATAAAAACGGCCCCAGAGAGCTCTCTCGCTCTCTTTCTGCCACGTGAAGATACAAGAAGTCAGCAGTCGCAACCCAAAAGAGGATACTTACTAGGACCTGACCGTGCCAACACCCTGATCTTAGACTTCCAGCCTCCAGACTTATGAGAAATCAATTTCTTTTGTTTATTAGACACCCATTTTATGGTACTTTGTTACAGCAGCCAGAACTAAGACATCCTCCCTCCCCAAATCTCATTGAAATTACAAGAAATGTGTTGTAAAAGAATAAAGCCATGTAAGCATGGAGAAACAGGAAAGGATATACTAAAATAAGAAAACAGATGGGATTAGGTCCAGGTTCCTGACACTCAGTTCTATCAACACTCCAGACCGGGTAATTCTTTGTTGTCGAGGGCTGTCCTGTGCATTATAGGATGTTTATGAGCATCTGTTGCCTCTACCCACTAAACACCAGTGACACTCTCTCTAAGTTGTGACAACACAAAACATCTTCAAACATTGCCAAATGCCCTCTGGGGGACAAAATTGCCCCCAGTTGAGACCTACTTGATTTGGTGGACTGAGAGAATGAAACTCAAAACACATGCAGGAGGAGGCTGCTGCAGAGGCAGGAGCCTTTCAGAAACTTGTGAGCCAGCGAAGCCTAGAGCAGGAGTGGGCTGTGGAGGTGATAGACAAGGTGGGCAAAGAAAGAAGGTCTGTCTGCTGACTAGCTGGGACATCACAGCCTTCTCCCTCCTGGACCACAGGGACTGGCTGGTTAGCTTCAAGGGGTTTGTCCCCAAACCAAAGCTCCTAGAGCTGCTGTTTGAATGAAGTGAAGGGTCTATGGGGGCAGGGCTTCCAGTTCAGATGTTGAGGCTGGAGAGAGAAGCAGAGCCTAAAATGTCTACAACAGCATGCAAGGAATAAATCAAAAGGGCAGCTCCTCTCAGAAGTCAAATAAAGGCTCCCCAGAACAAAGCCTTCCTTCCCTGGCACGGGAATGACAAGGTTTTGTACCAGCTCCCTACCATGCCTTGCTCACTTCCACCAAAGCCCTCCAATTCAGGGGAAGGGTTTATGGAACAAAAGATTAAATGATTGCAGAAGAAATGCAGCCCAATCACTGATGCTGCTGAATGTATTCATTTGTTTGTAAGCAGGAATGATCCACAATGGATTATCAGACATTTGATAAAATCAATAGGTACAAAAGAGAAGAAAGATACACAAAAATCAATAACTAATAAGATTTTTTACTTTATTAATACTCAGATGAATGCAAATTAAAACATAGGAAAGTGCAAATTAAACCATGTCATTTTTACCTATAAGAGACAAAAAATAAAAAGCATGGGAACATCCAGTGTTGGTAAAGCTGTGAGAATATGGACACTCTCACAGGCTGTCTCTTGGGTGGAGGATAAAAATCTTTTGAGAAGTCAATTTGGCAATACTCATCAAGATGAAGAATGTACAAATTCTTTGACTCAGAAATTCTTCTAAAAACTGTCCCACAAAAGTATTCATGTACACACTCTCAGATACATGTGCAAGGATGTTTCTGGAAGTATTACAGGTAGTATCAAAAAATCCACCTTAAGTAGACTTCAATAAAGAAACAAGTATGGGCTGGGCACACCTGTAATCCTAGCACTCTGGGAGGCAGAGGCAGGCAGATCATTTGAGCTCAGGAGTTCAAGGCTCGCCTCAGCAAGAGCGAGACCCTGTCTTTACTAAAAATATAGAAAGAAATTAGCTGGACAACTACAAATATATAGAAAAAATTAGCCGGGCATGGTGGCGCATGCCTGTAGTCCCAGCTACTTGGGAGGCTGAGGCAGGGGGATCACCTGAGCCCAGGAGTTTGAGGTTTCTGTGAGCTAGGCTAATGCCACAGACTATTTAATAGAATATTATGCAGCCCATGAGAAGGATGAAATGGATTTGAATTTTATGTGGAGAGATATCAGTTATTCAATGAAAACAATAAAGCGCTAAACAATATGTATGTTACAATATCATTCATGCAACATCCAAATCCTCACCTTCACAGGTCACATGGACTCATTGTTTGAAATTTTTGTAAGGGGTGTGTGATGCTTTTGTAAGTTTAGAAACAACTTTTGTTTTTTTGAAAAAACAATAACTGAGCATATTACATCTTACAGAATTCAGAAAGGTCATGTCCACTCTCTTCTGTTAAGATGGGGACCCTGGAGCCCCAACCTGGAGCACGAACCTCGATGTCCTGATTGCTCATCTTCTGCTCCTTACGCTTACCACATTCCTTTTAAACGTCCAAGAATTTTATTGTTTATTTGAAGCCATTTATCACGGCCATTATCTTAATTGTAGTTGTGCTTGTTTAACAACCACTATGGCTTATCATGCGTATATCTATATTTTATAGAATAAGCACACCCTTCACTATCAGGTATTATGAAAAAAATCCTTACATGAGTTATTTCTCTGAGCATAAAATATTCACGTATTTTTAATCGAGGTTTCATCGTAGCAGATCAAACAATGCATTGATGTGGGTGATTAGTGCTAAACCCCGACAGAGTGAGAGAGGCAGTTAGACACCAGCTGTGTGAGGGGACGCTGGGGACAGAGGTCTGTCCTGCACACTCTGGGGAGAGCCACACTGCACTCAAAGATTGCTTTCCAGCAAAGGCAAAAGATGCATGTACTTGAGAGAAAAATGAAATGATTCTTATAAACCAAAGGATGATTAAGTGCAAACAAACATGATCCTGTTTGAGAAGGTAAGAGAAAAGGGCAGCGAGGTGGAGCTCTAATTGCAAGGGTGTGGGACACACATTCAGGGCTGGCTTCCAGGTAGGCACAGTTGGAGCCAAACTTTGAAGGATGGCAGGGATGGAAGCCCTCCTTGATAGCTATTCTTTCTCTCTTTGAAGAACGGCAGAGGCAATTTGAGCAGGATTTTAGAACGGAGTCCCTTATCTTTACTCATCCATTATAGTTAACCCCAACAAACAAACAACGCGACCGGCTGATCCACTTTGCAGATGTGGAAACTTAGTAAATGACCCTTTTCCTTAGACAGTGACTGACATTTTTTTTTTAAAGGCTAAAAATACACCCTTTTTATTTAGCTTTGGACAAAATTACTCAATATTTTAAGTGGATGCAATTTCAGAAAACTACTTATTGAATTTGACCACCAGAGTGTCTAATATTTATTTACTACCTTTGATCTATCTTTAAAGTGACATTTCTATTTTCATATATGTGCTACTTGGAAGAACTCAAAGACAGGCCAAAGTTTAGTGTATTACAATGTCCATTTCTCATAGACATGATTTCAGCTCCCCATCTTGCTCAGGATCTGGTATAAGTGCAGATGAAATGTGCTCGTGCAAATATGTATGTTCCATGTTGTTTAGAGCTAAAAACTTCCCAAGAGACGGCCAGTACAGTCTACGGCTGTCAAAATAGCACCAAAATGGCCCATAGGGGAAACAGCGTAAATATGCAAAGGCTTTTAATTTTCTCCTTTATTTTCTTTATATTACAGGGAAAAGCTATCAAGACAGTTTCTTCAAAGGAGCAAGATTTCTGCTTCTTTGCAGGCGTGCTGTTTATTTGGAGGAGGGGGTACGGAATTATTGCTACCAAGTACTTGTTCTCCTCAGAAGTGCTTTCTAGGTTCGCTGGAGGGGAACCAGCAGTGCTGATGTCACCAGCCAGTAAGGTCGGGAAGCAGCCCAATGTACCGATTTATAGGGCTACAGACAGCTGCTGAGGCAGACACACAGTGTCTGCTCTGATTTCACTTCCTCCCTGATCACAGCCTGTCACTATGGTCATTCTGATGGAAGGGGAGATCATGCCTAGGTTTCAGATACATGGAACTCTTGTCTCTAAGTGGGTGACCACAAGGTGAGCGCCTATGGAACAAACAGAAAATGTGGGCTTTTACCCCAATCCAGACAACATCTTCATCAGACCGTGCACCAGGGCTGCTCGGTGGGCTGCGACCTGTGCAGTCACACACAGCCTTGTGCTTGGTTTCATGCTCTGCTCTCACTGTCTTAAAGTCTTGCTAATTTGTTCACAAGAGGCACCAAATTATCATATTGTGGGAACTAGGTTCCACACACATGAAGCCAGTCCTGCCGGCAGCCTTGGATTCCTCAGCCTGCCTGGGGAAGGTGTATGTTCGGAGGATTTTTCTGATGCTTCATCAGAGTTTGGTCAGAGCACTGATGGAAATGAAGGAGGACCTACATCTCCCAGTGTGACTCACCTGCATGTCAAAAGGGAATTCTCCAGGCAGACCTTTCTGCATTGCATCTGCCAATAAAAGGTATTTAACAAGAGCTCCAGACAGTGGAATTGGGGAGGACTTATCTGAGTGATGGACCTTGGCCTTCCTTGGGTGGATGCTGTCAAAACCCCAGATTGAGGGAAGCTCTTTACCCTTGGTTTTGGAGAGCACATCATTATCTTGGAGCTTTCTAGACATTTTGTTTCCAAAGTCCGTGATTTCTACCAATCTGGACGATTGGGACTCTCTAATGGGGTTTGCTTGAAAAGTTTCTGGGTTTATATACTGAGAGTAAAAATAAAGAAACCCAAATCTCTCACCTTTTGGTCTACAAATGTACCCTTAATGGTAAACTCCCTACTACTCAGCCAGGCAGACGAGAAACAGGATGTTGAAAGAGCTGTGAATTGTTTTCCTTCACTGCTTCATGGCTCACTTGGATGCTTAATTAAAACCTTTTATCCATTTCTTTGCAGGCTGAAAAAGTGTCCATCCATGTGTCTTTGCAGTTCTCCACACCTTGGGGCATAGGTAGCGGAGCTCGCTGGTAGGCAGAACTGAGATTATAAAGGAAACAAAAGAACACTCAAAACTTATCTAAATAGATTTTATCATAATCTTAATTTTTATCAAAGTAATATATGTACTGAATTTACAATGTCAAATAGTACTACAAGGCATATTAAAATACTTGTCAATTTTGTGTCATTAAATAATAATACTATATGTTTGCATTATCTTTGCATTATACAGAAGTTGTTCAAATAAAATCCATATAATTAACTCTAAAAAATAATAAATAAATAAAATCTTTCACCTGCCCTCCAGACCCCTACATTCCATACCTGTGAGGCAACCAATTTTAATTCTTCAAATGATATTTCTTGTATTTACCTCCTCTTTTCTAAGTAACATACTTATTATTTCTTAATTTTTCCAATTTATCTGTTAACTTCTTGTATGAAAGATGTATAGGAAATCTTATCTGGAAAATGTCACAGATACCAACAGCCACACACATCTGTACATGATCCGCTCCCCACATCCTCCCAACTGAGTTATATCAAAATACGTAGTTCAATTATAATTAGGTGTTTACATTATTATAACTATAGCAATTTTGTTCACAGTGGGGATACATAGCATATTATGATTATGTTTTCTTTCTTATACAACTCTTAGTTTTTCCTGGAGTTAATAATTGTCTGGTTTCTTTTTTTATTTGTTTTATTCCTATAGCTAATACCTCTACCAGGTTTCCCAGCAAAAGAGATCCTTTGATTTCCTTGGAAATATCTGCCCTGGAGCCTCTGCCCTCTCATTCTCTAGATTTGCTGCACAGCTGTCAATCTGGCACCTGTCTCATCACCTTCTAGGGAATGTCGTTCACCCTTCTCCTTTGGGAGATCTCCTGTTCCTGGAGCCTATATCTTTCTTTCTTAGTTATTCTCTTGTTTTGGGGGAGCATACCCATCAAGGCATTGGAAGTAAGGTTTCGGGCTTCAAAATGTCTTTATGTAACCCTTACACTTGATTGATGATTTAGCTGGAACAGAATTTTCAGTTGGAAAAATTTCCTCTTGGTTTTTGTAAGGTAATGCTACACAATCTTACAGCTTCCAGCACTGCTGTTGAGACGTCCACTAGTGATCTTGCTTCCTGATCCTTTGTAAGTAACTCCAGTGAAACCACCTGGGCCTGGAGATTTGGGGGGGTTAAAAATCACAAACTCTGTTTTCTTAACAATTATAAGGCTATTCAAGTTATTTCTTTCATATTGGGTAAGTTGTGGTAGTTTGTGCTTTTTGAGGAAGTGGTCTATTTCATCTCAGTTGCTAAATTTATGTGTGTAGAGTTGTTTGTAGTATTTCCTCATGATCCTTTTGAAATGATGTCCCATGTTTAGTTTCTGATATTGTTAATTTGTGTTTTCTCTGTTTTTTCTTTGTCAGTCTTGCTAGAGGTTTATTGGTTTTACTGAACTTTTTAAAGAACTAGCTCCTGATTACACTGGTTTTCTCTGCTGTTTTCCTATTCTTAATTAATTGATTTATGCTTTGTATTATTTCCTTCCTTCTTACTTGGGGTTTATTTCGTTCTTCTTTTTCTAGGTTCTTGAATTTGGAGCTTAGATTGTTGATTTGAGATTTCTCCTCCTGCCTAATGCATGCATTTTAGTACTATAAATTTGCCTCTTAGCACTGCTTTAGGTGTACCTTCCAAATTTTAATATTTTTAATTTTTATTTCATTCAGTTCAATGTGTTGTATTTTTAAATTTCCCTAAGACTTACTCTTTGACCCATGGATTATTTGGTAATGTGTAGTTTAGTTTCCAAGTATTTGGAGATATATTTGTTTTCTTTCTGTTATTAACTTCTAGTTCAATTCCATTATAGTTGAAGAACACACTCTGTATGATTTCAGTTTTTTAAAATGTTTAAGGTTTGTCTTATGGCCCAGCATGTGGTCTGTCTTGCTATATATTCCATGATTACTTGAAAGGAATGTATATTTTGCTGTTTTTTGGGGTGGAATGTTCTATAAATTTCAATTAGATCCTATTGGTGAATGGTGTTGTCAAGTTCCTCAATATCCTTGCTAATTTTCTCTCTGGTCATCGTATTCATTTTTGATAGAAAGGTGTTGAAGTTTCCAACTATACTTGTGGATTTGTCTATTTCTCCTTTTAGTTCTATCAGTTTTTGTTTTACATATTTTGCATCTGTCATTTGGCACTCACATTTAGGATTGCTATGTCTTCTCAGTGGATTGACCCTTTTGTTGTTATATAATGTCTCTTTCTATGTCTGGTAATTTTGTTTGCTCTGAAGTCTACTTCATCTGTATTAGTATAGCCATTCCTGTTTTCTCTTATTAATATTTACATGATTTCTCTTTTTCCATCTACTTACTGTGAACCTACTTATATGTGCAGCAAATTTCTGCAGTTATGAATAGTATATATTGGGGTCATGTTTTTTAATCCACTCTGCCAATCTTCATCTTTTAATTGGCG
Source organism: Lepilemur ruficaudatus (assembly GCA_963574885.1). Classification (NCBI taxonomy): domain Eukaryota; kingdom Metazoa; phylum Chordata; class Mammalia; order Primates; family Lepilemuridae; genus Lepilemur; species Lepilemur ruficaudatus. Next base: position 44,877 of record CAUYRT010089677.1, read on the forward strand.
TAACAAACCATTTTCATTTATTATAATTATAGATATATTAAGGATTAAATCACCATTTTAGTTTTTGTTTTCTGTTTGTTCTTTCTGGGTTTTGCTTGTTTATTTCTTTTAATTTTTGTGCCTTTCTGTGGGTTACTAGGACATTTTTTTTTGGAATTCCATTTGTCTATAGTTTTTTTGACTATACCTCTTTGAGTAGCATTTTTAGTGGTGGCTCAAGGTATTACATTATATATACATAACTATTACAGTCTATTGGTTTGAGTGAAATATCTCCCTTTTGTCCCTTTTCCCACCCTGATGTATATATAATTATCTTAAATATTTTCTCTATACATATATAGAACCTCCTTAGAGTGTGTAATAATATTTTAAGTAATTTTTTAACCATTAAACAAAATTTAGGAAACTCAAGAGGAAAAAGAAAGCCTACTGATTTACCCATAGTTTTGTTTGGTATGTTTTTTTTTCTTTTTCTTCCTGGTTTTCTATGGTTTCTTCTTTTTTTCACTTCTTTTCTATTTAGAAAACTTACTTTAGCCATTCTTTTAGGGTATGTTTGCTGGCAAAAAATTCTCTCAGTTTCCTCCATCATAGAATCCCTTCATTCCTAAAGGATATTTTTTGTTAGGTATAGGATCATGGGTTGACAGTTCCTTTATTTCAGTACTTAAAATATATTGTGCTACTTCCTTCTGACCGCCATAGTTTCTGATGAGAAATCTTCAGTCATTTGAATTATTTTACCCCTTTAGGTAAGGTGTTGTTTTTCTCTGGCTATTTTCAAAACTTTGTCTTCAGTTTTAAGAAGTTTAAATATGATGTGTCTTGGTGTTGCTTTCTTTAGGTTTATCTTGTTTGGAATTTCCTCAGCTCTCTCATCTGTAGGTTTATGTCTCTACATATTTGGAAAGTTTTCAGCCATTATTTATTTGAGCTTTTTTGCAGCCCTGCCCTCTTTCTCCTCTCCTTTGGGACTCCAATGACACAAATGTTAAATCATTTGTCATAATCCCACACACCTTTGAGCCTCTGTTAATATTTTTTATATCTCTATATTTTCCTCTGTTGTCCAGATTGGGTAATTTCTGTTGTTCTGTCTTCTAGTTCCCTGATTCTTCTTCTGTCCCCTCCATTCTGCTATTGAGCTCATTCACTGAGCTTTTTATTTTGGTGGTTATATTTTTCAATTCCAGAATTTCTATTCTATTCTTCTTTACATCTTCTATTTCTTTGTTGACGTTTTCTATTGTTTCATTTGTTTCAAGTATGTCCATAATGGTTTGTTGGAATTAATCATGGCTGCTTTAAAATCTTTGTCAGATAATTTTAATCTCAATGTTGTCATCTATTGATTGTCTTTTATCATTCAGTTTGTTTCTTCCTATGACAAGTGATTTTTGATTGAAACCTGGATATTTTTATATTATGTCCTGAGACTCTAGATCTTATTTAAACTTCTCTTTTAGTTTCCTTGTTTTGGTATCAGTCTGACAGGGGCAATGGGGTGCTGCCTTATTATTGCCAATTAGAGGTAGAAGTCCAGATTCCCCACTCAGCCTCTGTTGACATCTGGTGGGGTGGGCGGGGGATTTCTCATTATTGCTGGGCAAGGCAGGAGTTCCAGCCTCATATGTGGTCTCCACTGGTATTGTATTGAGGGCGGCCTTGTTACCACTGGGTAATGGTGAAAGGGCTTATCCTCTACCAGGCTTCTTTGATACCACCCTGAACGCAGGGAGAGGAGAAGACTTAAAGGTGGACATCTAGACTCTCCACTAGGTCTTTGCTTGTATGACTAGCGGTGGGTCACAGCTTTTTCTGTGGTCTTTTTCTGGAGTAGAACAGTTATCATCTAAATGTTTTCTGTCTTGCTAGGCTGTCCATTTCCTCATCTTTTGACTGGAGAGAGCAGGCTTTTGTTGGGGTATTTTCATCTGCACCCTTAGTGTTTCCAGATGTGGACTTCTTCAGCAGCAATTCTGGAAAATTTGAAGCAAAAATAAAAACCCAGGGAACTCATCATCACATTGTTCCTTAAACCGTGAGGTCTCTAGCCAGTCTGCCTTCTTCTCTCCATCTTTTGAAAGTTTTCTTATATTTGTTTCATCCATAATTTCCAGGGTTTTTAGTCATACTTAGCAGGAAAGATAGGGAAAACATGTCCACTGTATCTTTGTGAACACAAAAGTCCCTGATTCTAAGATTTTGATCTAAACCATAGGGAAATAAGAGGAGTATGAAAGATTGAGATGGGGAAGATTGTGAGGTTTAAAAAGGATAAAGTCAGAACTCTGGAAACGTGAAGTTTTGCGATGTCCTTAAAAACATCCAATTGGAGATGCCAAAGAAGCTGTTGAGATTTCTCTCTCGAGTCTGGAAATTAGGGCCAAGTGATGGACTAGAGATTTAAACTGAGAGTTGGGAAATGATGTTTAAAGATCTGACTTCCAAGATAGCAACAGTCCAGTCCCTGAGTCTCTCCAGGGTTTCACTATATGCATCAGTGGGCTTCACAGGGGGGCACATTGAGGTTCACGTTTCCTTGCCCCTTGAGTTTGTTATTCATCCACATGCTTTCCATTTTCCAAATATTTTTCACATCTCTGGTCTGTTCTTATTTCATCTGGCACTCTTTTGGTTATTGTGTGTTAATGCCTTTTATTTATTTTTTGTACTCTACTATCTATCATAATAGTAGATTTTAGGAAAGGAAAGAAATAAAATCCTGTGTTCAAATCATTATGTTTAACCACCAAAATATACTTATAAAACTGTCTACCTAAAGTTATATGTTGACCGAGAACACTGAACCTTTGAGTCTTATTTTCTAACAAAAGTTAACAAAGCTTAATCAGTCCCCTTTTCTTAATCCAGTGTAATTGAATACAATTCCCATTGGTTTGATTTTCTAATTTGATGTTGCCTGTTCTTTGTATACTCTAGTCTCCCTCAGTCCTATTCAGAGACTCACAAATACTTACCTTCTTCTAAAGACCATAGGTCTTAAATTGTGTCCCACCAGAAAAGATATGTTAGAGTCCTAACACCCAGTATCTCAGAATATGACTTTATTCAGAAATAGTCTTTACAGAAATAATCAAGTTAAGATGAGGTCATCAGGGTGGACCCTAATCCAGGGTGACTGTTCTTATTATAAAAAGGAAGAGTTGGACAGAGATATGACACAACTAACAGAGGCAAGATGGTATGAAGAAACACTGGGAGAAGATGACCATCCACGAGCCAAGGAGAGAGGCCTGGGACAGATCACTCCCCTTATAGCCCTCAAAAGGAACCAACCCTGCTCACACCTTGATTTTAGACTTCCAGCTTCCAGAACTGAGACAATAAATTACGGTTGTTTAAGTCACCCAGTTTGTGCCACTTTGTTGTGGCAGCCCTAGTCAACAAAAAACACCACCTGAAATTCTGCTTACTTAAAAGAAATATGTCTTTGTTCATAATCAGTTTGGTTAAATTCTGTTTTTTTAAAAAATTAATTACTGATTTCAATAAATCAAGTCGAGGGGCTCTGTGTTTGTTTTATTCTCTGCTTGTTGCCAAAAATTCATTTTGTTAAACTTAAAATTTATTTAGAAAAGACACGAGAATGTTAAAGGCTATGTTTTCCTTCTTTAATTTCCAAAGGCAGTTATTTGATTTTCACCTTCCAAGCAACATCATCTTCCTTAAACTTCCTTAGTTAATATTTGGAAGAGGCTGGGAGCAAAACTTACCATTCAGATGATCCAGCTTCATTCAATCGTTTATTCAATTCTGTGTTTATTCATCTTAATGACTATCTCTTGAATGGGAACTCAGCACTGTCTACATACTGCTGATTGAGACTACTCTTTCCTCTTCAGAGCTTACAATGGAGGGGGACACACACACATAAACCATCAGTCTGGTGCAGTTAATGTGCCAAAAGAAGTTGTGTCAGGGCACTACAAGATTACACAGAGGCAGTGACAGATTCTGCTTGGGGACTCTGGACACACCTCCATGAGGGGTGACTTCAGACTATGTCTTCAAGAATGAGTAATCCACACAGCAGAACTGTGGAGGAGAGAACATTTCAGGGAGATGGGAAGAGATATGTCTGCCAAGGTTTGAGTCATTTAGGGAATGGTGGCTCACACAGAAGCACAGGACCAGGTCTAGCTGTTCTAGAACACATCATATCGCATTGAAAATATTAGCTCACCTACTTGTTTCTCCCTAGCAGTCTGTAAGTCTTTGGACGACAGTATTGTCCCTTATTACAGCCTAATGTTTTGTACAGTGCCCAGAATAGACATGAAAGTGCAATATGTATGTGTTCAATTGAATAGAAAAAAGAAAGAACAACAGAACAAGTATCTGGAAACTTTATTTTTAATTTTGAGGAACTTTTTATATAGTGTTAAGAAATTCAAACTTTATACATCAGCAGTTCTCTAACTTTTTGGTCTCGGAATCCTTTATGCACTGTTGAAAATTATCAAAGACTCCAGAGATCTTTTGTGGCATAGGTCATATCTATTGATATTTACTGTATTAAAAATTAAAATAGAGGTGTGTTAGTTTCCTAGGGCCACTATAACAAATTACTACAAACTAGGTGGGTTAAAGCAACAGAAATTTATTCTCTCACAGTTCTGGAGGCTAGAAGTCCAAAATCAAGGTTTAGCAGGGCTGCACTCACTCCCTCCACAGGTCTGCGGTAGGATCTCTCCCATGCTTCTGTCTCTGCTTCTGGTAATTGACAGCAATCTTTGGCATTCCTTTGCCTGTAGCTTCTTCACTGTGATCTCTCCTCTACTGTCCTATGATTGCCTTCCCTGTCTTTTTATCCATCCAGATCTCCCTCTCCTTTCTCCCATAAAGGATAAACTCACCCCAATCCAGTATGACCTCATCTCAACTTAATTACCTTTGTGAAGACCCTATTTCCAAAGAAGGTCATAATCACAGGAACTGGGGGTTGAGGCTTCAGTGTAACTTGTTTGGAGGACACAATTCAATTCACAACAAGAGATTTTAAAAACATAATTGCAAACAAGACAACAGAGTGTATTATGTCCTTCTTATTGTGTTTATCTTCACAGGTTCAAAGAAAACTGTGGGATTTCACAGTAACTACTATTTACTGAATAATAAGGAGGGGCGATAGCAGGCAGAACTGAAGATCAGTAGAAAAAGCACCGAAGTACTGAGAATAAACTCAGTTACTCTCTGAAAGTGTACACATTTATAACCTACTACCTTAGAAAATTCTAGAAATCACAAGCACACACAAGCACACATTCCATTAGCCATCAGACTGATGATGTCATAGCATGTCACATAGACGCTGGAAAATTCCACTGTACATTCTTGAGAAAATGAGAGTATGAAAGGTAAATAACATCTTAGTGTTATTACAAAAATAGTTTTGACCTCATAGATCCCCTGAACAGGGACCCCCAAGGGACCAACCTTGAACTACACTTTAAAAACTGCTACTCAGTGAGGTCAAGTACCTTGCTGTAGGTCACACAGCCAGTAATGGAAAAGCCAGGCTTCTAATCAAGATAGTAGTGATGTCTGGAATATTACTTGAAGACAGGTCAGCAGTGAATTTTACTCATTCATTTAAGAACAGCTGTGAGTGCCTACTGTGTCCCAGGCACATTTCCAGGCTTTAGAGCGATGGAGGTAAACATGATGGAAATGTCCCTCTCCTCGGGGAGATTGTCCTCTAATTCAGGAGGGGAAAGCAGAGTAGAGACAACCAGAAAACCAAAACCAAACAAGCAAGTAAATGAATAAATGAAATAAATACAGAAAATGCCATTCCATACCCCTGGTAAGAGATTGAACTGGGTCATGAATTCTCATTCTCTGATTCCAAACTCAGCACTTGTTCCTCCATCTCCTGCTGTCTCAGTGGGCCAGGTAGTGAAGCCTCAGGCATCCCAAGATGCGTCCAGTAGAAAGTGTGGTGGCAAAAGGAAGATGCAGGAGCCTTCATCTATACTGGAGAGAAGCCAGCCACGGAGAGGGACAAGGGACCACTGGGCATCTGAGCGCAGGTTGGTGGGGGAGGGCAGCACTGTGGAGGGTGCAGAACAGAGATGACCACAAGGGAACTGACCCCACACCTTGTGGAGGGAGGGATTGCCTTTGACCAGGGCATGCTTCTAAGGAATCTCTCTAGATAGACAAGTAGATAGATGGATAATCTTATTGGTTCTGTTTTTCTGAAGAAGCCTGACTAATGCGGTAAAGCAACGCCAGGCACAAGCTTTAGCACTGCCGTTGCTCGATGAGGAAGGTGGAGTGGCAGGATGGGAGAGGCGGACATAAACAAGTGTAAATTACTGTCCGTGTTTTGGTTCCCACGTTGGATGAGAGGTTCAAGGAGTTTATATTAGAATTATTTACTTTCTTAAAAAGGGGCTTTGCACCGGCCAAGGGTCAGAGTCTTTCAAAAAACAAGAATTACGATGAATTTAATTCTGTGTAGTTGAGGCCCCCAAAGAAATTTTCAAGGAAAAAAACAAGGCCATGCCATCAAGTCTGGGGAGAGTGGTAAGGAGTTGTATAGCTGCAGTGGGAAAGAAGAAATAAGATATAGATTAAACTCCAAAAAGAAAACAAGCGTGTGCGAGTTGACTGCCCTGACACACAGTGTGGGGGTTTGCAGAGGAGCAGGTTGCTGAGCTAGACGGTAACCTTGTGGTTTCCTCCCCTGTTCGGGTGAGTACGGTTAAGAAAGTTACCGCTGCTGTTCAGAAAGAAAGTGGTCACCGAAGCAGGGGATATAGCTAGCTACGGGCAGCCCACTATTACCCAGGAAAGGGCATATAAACAGACCTTCTGTGTTTTAAGGATCTTACATCAGTTTGCTCAACTGCTATAAAAAATATCCCAGACTAGTGGCTGTAAGTCTGCAACCAAAGTGTCAGCAGGTTGATTTCTCTGGAGGCCTCTCTCCTGGACTCGTAGATGATACCTTCTCCCTGTGACCTCATGTGGTCTTCCCTGTGCAGGCACTCCTGGAGTTTCCCTGCGAGTCCAAATGCTCTCCTCTTATAAGGACAACAGTCATATTGGATCCGGACCCATTCTAATGGCCTAATTTTAACTTAATCACCTCTTTAAAGGTCCTATCTCCAAATACAGTCACACTCTGAGGCACTGGGGGTTAGGACTTCAACAGATGGATTTTGGAGGGGACACAACTCAGCCCATAATGGATCCAAAGGAGAAGCTTCCAGACACCAAATGGGGACTGAGGGGAAAGAAGGTTTTGGTTGCCCCGGGTCTGTGGGTTAACACATGCCTGGGCAGTTCAGGCTCAGTACTCTAGGCTGAGTGTGCAACCCAGCAAGCAAACAAGAACATGTCAATGTGTGAACAAGAAGTGGCTGGAACATAGGTCCTGACCAACTGGACCGGTGCTCCAGGTCACTCGCCCTTGGCCACCCATGCTCTCATCATAGTTACAGTGGAGAAAACAGACTCTAATTCCCCAGGCCCCACATGAACCAGGGCTGTGGGCTCTAGTGCTGTGCTTGCTGATGGACTGGTGGACTGGGGCATGCTGGTTGTACTTTGAACCACACAAGTGACAATGCAATGAATTGAGCAGATAATTGTTATTGTCCACACTGGGCCATGGGGGTAACTGAGTCTCAGCAGGTCTCTTTCCAGAGACTCAGACCTAGAAAGTGGAGGAGCCAGAATTCAATGTAGACCTGCCCAACTTTAAAGCCATAAACTTTCCATAAGAATCTCTCATAAGATCATCTTAGACTCTGTGATGGTTCATTTTCTGCATCAAGTTGATTGGGTTATTAGGTGCCCAGGTATTTGGTTAAACATTATTCTGGGTGTGTCTGTGAGGGTGTTTGGGGATGAGATTAACATTTGAATTGGTAAAATGAGCAAAGCAGTTGCTGCAGCCAATCCCTTGGAGGCCTGAAGGGAGAATTTGCACTCTCTGCTTGTCTTCAAGCTGAAATACTGGTCTTCTCTTGCCTTCCTTCTCAGCTCCCACAACTATGTGAGCCAATCCCTTATAACAAATCTCTCCATAGGTGATAGAAAGACAGACAGATATATTTCCTATTTATCTCCAAAGCCCAGACTATTACAGACTCCCAAACACTCTGCAAATGTTTTCCCACGTGGATTGATAAGCTATTCACAAATCTTTCTTGTTAGCTCAATAAAAAGAATAAATAAATGAAAAGCAATTTAACTAATTCTAATGACTATGTCTAATTGAAAATAACGGTACAGTGTTCTCCCTCTTATCTGTGGTTTTGCTTTTGTTACTTTGCTTTCCACGGTTTCAGTTACCTGCAGTCAACCATGGTCTGAAAATACTAAATGAAAAATTCCAGAAATAAGCAATTCGTAAGTTTTTAAACTGTATGCTGTTCTGAGTAGTGTGGTAAAATCTCACACTGTCCAGCTCCATCTTGCCTTGTCCTGCCCCAGACAGGAATCCTCTCTTTGTCTAGTGACCCAACCTGTCTACACCACGGACTGCCATAGTCACTTAGTAGCCAGCCAGGTTATCAGATGGACTGTCGTGGGATCACACTGCTGTGCTCAAGTAACCCTTATTTGACTTAATCATGGCCCCAAAGCATGAAAGTAGTGATGCTAGCAGTTGTTATAATTTTTCTATTTCACTATTACTTGTTGTTAATCTCATAGTGTGCCTAATTTGTGAATTAAGCTTTATCATATGTATGTGTGTATAGGAAAAAACACAGTATGTATAGAATTCAGTACTACCCTCAGTTTCAGGCATCCACTGAGGCATGTATCCCCTGAGGATAAGGGGGGACTACTGTATTGCACTTAAAAACTGTTCTCTATCCCAGACTTTTATGACTTAAGACTGGCTTTTCCCCTAAAAAAAATTGAATGAAGTCTTCTTTAAACTTTTCTTTCAGTTCCTAATATCAAATTGTGCTTATCAGGTAAAAGGATGAGACCGGTATTTGCAAGTGACCACTCTGTGTCAGACAGCAGCCTGAAGTCCTCACCTGGTATCACAGATGCTCTTCACAAGCATCACCTTATTTAATGCCTTTCTTGTACCTGTGGGGATGGATGGCGTCCGTGAGACCGGAAGGGAACCAGCTCCCTTGCTGGGAGGTTGCTCCAGGTTGTCAGGATTTTATAAATCCCCAGGGTATCTTTAGCAGGCAAAAGGCTGGATTCCAAATAGGGCTGGGTCTGGATGAACTTCTCAGGGTCTTAACAATTGGATGCGTGGGAGACAGCAGCACACGGCGCGCACAGAATCCCAGCTAAGCAATTTTACCCAATGCTCTCCTCCTCATCCTGCCGAGTTGTCAGGTTTGGAACGTCCCACGACTGTCGAGGGCCGCTAACTTCAGGGGACATCCCAGTAACTACCTGAGCCCTGTGGTTACTGAAACAGTGAGGTGAGTATTCGGCTTTAATCGCAGTTCTCCTCGGTAGCACTTAAAAATGTAGTTGATGAATTTAACAAGAAACACATGTTTTCATTTAAATTTCAATTAGCAATTAGAGAGTTAAGTGTGCCCCAGATAGAATATATAATTGTTGTTGAGGTTGTGGCATAGCTACTTTACTGTTGCCGTTCTCCTTTTGTGTTTAGCTTTATGATTTTATAGTAAATTTATGTAGAAACTGTGAGAGAACCCCTAGCTAAATAAACCTGCTGGGTTGGAGTTATCTGGCTTCTATTTAAAAAAAAGGTCACCAGTCTAGGCCCACTACAGGCTCATCGCCTGGCATGATTCTCTTTGTTTTAGGAAGCATGAGAAGAAAAGACATTTTACTTACTCTCCTACCAATTAAAGTTGGATAATTTGTTAGTGATGGTTACAGTGTCAATTGCATATCCTGAGCAATGGTAGATCTGTCCTATCTACCTACGGTTTGGTAGGATTTCCTGAAAATTCAGAAAAGGAAAAGCAAGCTACTTTCTCCTTCAGGTCCTTTGGAATATTCCATAGTGAACTTACTATTTATTTCTGCTTTTCAGTGGAGATTATTAAAAAAAAAGAGAGAGACCAAGAAAGAGTACCAATACATACTATTTGGGTGATGAGTCAGGTGCATTCCAGATGGCGGGGATCTGGCTAATGCAACTGCAAGGGGGAAATCCACAGGGCTTAATGGCCCGGGCACAACCACTTCTGATCCATAAAAGGTTTCTATAGCAAAGCAGGTTGGCAGTCCCAGTGAAGCCACCTCATGGGAAAGTAATTCCTGGTGAGGAAATACCCTCCTGCCCCAAATTAAATAAAATGAGAGAGATATGGTTTATGGCAGAATAACCACGGGGACTGAGTATGGTACATATCATAGCCAAGACAAGTAATTTTAGGTAGCTTGGAGACCTGGATATACAACTCCCTGGCAGTGGCCAAGGAACCACAGCAGTTTCTAAATTTTAGCAAAACCAGACACAGAGGTGAGGGGAGATTGCTCCTCTGGGAGATGTCAGTAATCTGAGACTTTTGGCAGCGTTTGGTGTAGCTGGCGAAAGGGCAGATGGCCACATAAAACTGTAGACACTGGTGAGTGTCTACATTTCTAGATTTCTCTAAAGCCATACGGGCTGAAGGGAATGGAATGATCTGGTTACAACCACCAATGTTTTAGTTTCTCTTATAGCCACATAGACCCTGTCACTCAAAACAACCCAAATGCATCACCTTCCTTGTTTCCTAGGGTACCGTAAGTACCTCCAGGCCAAAATACCAGGATTATAAAAGAAGGAGTTCCCTATCTATTGTGGCAGGCAAAAAATGGCTCAAGGGACACTACTGTCATCCAAGTGTGCCGTTCTTGCACATGTAGAGCCAAACTTCTCGGGGCAGACAGAAAGCCAGGTGCTACTTCCTCCTTCCATGCTGTTTTTCATCACGTGGAACTGTTTGTCTCCAGCATCAGAGACAGGGAGTAAATTTTCCTGGACATGCTGACAGCCCGCGTGGAACATCTGCATAACGCTGGAATTTATTCTGTTCATTATGACTGCCGCAGCGCGCAGGGCTGTATTTCACTCCCATAGACCATCTCTGTTTTCATAAATTATCCGGCATGCGCCCCGTGTAAATGGCCGGCAGTCTTTGGAGAACTGGAGAATCATCTCCGAGTTGTCTCTGCGTCTTCATTTTGGTTATTTCTATGTCATAAAAGTTATGACATGTCAGACAGAAGAAGCATCAAGAAGGCCTCTAATAAATACTTTTCTACAAGCGCCAGACGAATCTAATAACAGAGCCACGGAGGCCTCAAAGAAAACCCTAAATGCTTCCCCAGCCCGTGGAGCTCAAAGGCAGGGCACCTTCCCATGGCCACCAGCACCTATTTCTGCTCTTCAAGCGTTTCGTTTTGTGTGTAGTGATGGAAACTTCATTTCGCCCACTTACAGACTGCCCAGCTCCGTGGCGATCTTTGTGTCCTTAACAATGGATCTTCCCTTTGATTTTTGTTTTTTTTTGAAAACATAGCGGATATCAATAGAAGTGTTCTATAAGTGCAAAAACAAACAAGGACCCCAAGTATTCTGGACAAAAGTGCAGCCCACAGGGGCCCATCAGATGTTCAACATCAATCAAGATCTCACATAGCATTTTCTTCCCTCTCCTGTTCTCATTTATCTCTTTCTTAGGATTTGGCAAAAAAAAAAAAAAAAAAAAAAAAAAACACAGGCCTGGAACCAGAGTTGTAATTTCAAACAGTTGATTGACTGTTCGGGCTCCACTCTGCAGCATTTCCCAGCATAGTCTTGCTGAAATAGGCACAGTCCCCATGGAAAGGGAAGGTTGAACTAAGAGGGAGCCCGACTTCGGGTGGGAGGGAGAGACAGATGTGAAATTTGACCCCAGGAAACATGCTGTCTGTCATTTACCTGAGACGCCCTGGGAGCGGAACCAAGAGCAGGATAAATTGAGGAGAGGGTTGTCTTCCTGATGAGATCTGAGCAGAGCAAGAAATCATGCCACCCATCCCGCACGGTTATGCCCACCGGAAATAGCACAGCTCTGTCAGGACAGACTCATTCTGTGATATTATGAAAGTTTTCAGATTGCTGGGTGGTTTGTTCTTAAGGTCTCGGGGTTCCAGGATGGGGTAGAAATGGACGGAGAGGAAAGGCAGGGAACAGGCAGGCTTGGTTCTTTGTCCACGGGGACCGCCATCATCACGGCTGGCCATCTGTCCTGCAACGTTGCGTTTCACGTCAGTTGGACAATGTCCTGGGGCCACAGAGACTGTCACTGAGGCACCATCACGTGGCACGTGAACTGGCCATGAAGTGGAAAGCCAGTTCTCCTGCTCAACCCCCCACCTGCCTTGGAGCAAAGCCGCAGTCTCTGCCCCCCTTGGCGTGGCTTGAACCCCTCTTCCACTCCCATTCCTTTTCCGCTTTAGGGTCGGTTCTGTCTGCCTCTTCAACATAGAGCTGAATTCCCCTAGCGGAGCCTTGACTTGCCCAGTGAAAATCTGGGTATCCGTTATTTAAACGCAGCCCCTGAAACACGTGACAAGCTGCTGACTTTCCTATGGGGCAAGAAGTTCTAGATCTAAAGTCCAGAACTTTAGATCTCAAAGATTCACAAACAAGAATAAGAGCAGGAAAAAAATTTATATTTCTTTCTGAAATTACAGAGGTAGAGACTAATAACAATAATTTCTCAAGCCCATCCTGTTAAATCTTCCATACCGCAGATACTGTTCTTGATACTTTTGTGTTTTTCATTGAACCCTGTGGGGGACAAATGGTGTTTCCCTCATATTACAGGTTAGGCTAGGCGTGAAAGTTACATTTTTCATGAATTACACTGTGCTGGGCACTTTACATGTCTTATCATTAAATTTTCATAGCCCTACAAGATGTGTAAAATTATATCCACTTTATAGGCAAGGAAACTGAGGCAACTGTCCTGTTGAGGAGTAACACTAGAAAGCTTACAGGCTGGGCGTAGTGGCTCATGCCTGTAATCCTAGCATTCTGGGAGGCCGAGACGGGAGGATCGCTTAAGGTCAGGAGTTTGAAACCAGCCTAAGCAAGAGCGAGACCCTGTCTCTACTAAAAATGGAAAGAAATTAATTGGCCAACTAAAAATATATAGAAAAACTTAGCCGGGCATGGTGGCACATGCCTGTAGTCCCAGCTACTTGAGACACTGAAGCAGGAGGATCGCCTGAGCCCAGGAGTTGGAGGTTGCTGTGAGCTAGGCTGACGCCATGGCACTCTAGCCTGGGCAACACAGTGAGACTCTGTCTCAAAAAAAAAAAAAAAATGCTTACAGTTACCACCTGGTGAACATCAGCATGAAATGCTCTGAAATACTGAGTACAAAGATCAAGGCCACACTTCAGTCCCTCTGGGAAGTCAGTTCTAGGCTAAGCTACCCCAGATCCTATACCCTCTCCTGGGTGTTTTTCTGGAAGTTTCTCTGAATCAATGATCCTGCTGTCTTCCAATGTGAACCCTCAGGCTTCTGGGGGTTATTCGGAAGTAAGGAAGGAGAATAAGAAGGGAGAGAAGATTAACTTCACCAAAGCCCAGAGACACAGTACTTATTAAGAAGATATAAGTAGAAAGCAAATGAATGCTAAATGAAAAATTTTATTTTTAGTTTTCACTTCTGTCTGCTGGACGGTTCTACTCTCCCTATGGTGTAGGAATGATACTGCTATTTTTAAAAGGCTGCATAATTTCTTTTCATCATCACTGAACACTATTTGCTGAGTGTCTATATGGATGTGCCAATTGCCCTGGAAAATCATGATATCTGCTGATTGATGAATTCGTCACATGTGCACGGGGTCTGGGCCTCTGGGTGCAAAGCCACAAGTTTTGAAATAATGAGGATTTAGGAATTCCTTCTGCAGTGCACCAAGCTAAGACATCTGTCCCTTGCCAACCTGAAAGGTAGACTGAACAGAGCATGTCCCCCTCCCCACTCAGACCCAAAGCCAGGAAACACTGGGCCATTTGTTCCCCAAACCACAGCGTGCACTTTTCCAGCAATGGCAGGAAAAAGTTTCTGCATTCCCCAGCTCCCCCACCCCATCCCCTTCTCCAATTAATTCCAAAGCTTTCAATTATCCTGGAAATCTGAGCCCTGGTGTGTTATTAGAATTCTGTTTCAGGAAAACGCATGCCCAAGCCCTCGAGTCCTGTGGAGATTTTTCTTTCTCCAGAAGCCACTGGGGTAGGACTGTTACCGGAGATCCTTCTCAGGAGGTGGTTTGTTTGTTCCCCTTTCATGGAAGACTTTTTCTGGTGAGGAGCAGAATCCTGATGGGATGGGGCCTCGGTTGCCTGGTGGTTAGGAAGTGGGAGGAATTTGAGATCTCTTTCTTGGTGCTTGAAGCTAGGAACATCAGAGGGCCCGCTCCGTCTGACTGTCATCCGACACTATTCACCTCTGACCAGAGAGTGAGCTGCTCTGAGGACGTGTCTTTGTGAAGCTACACCTTCCCTCTTTCTTTCTTTCTTTCTCTTCTCATCCATGGTACACATTCCTTAAGGGAAAGATTAGATACTTTATCCATGTTTAAGAAGAGTAATCAAGATTTAAGCCTGAAAAAAAAAAAAAAGATTTAAGCCTGACAGATATGAACTGAAAGAAACCACAAACCCCAAACTAGAAAGAACTATACTCATTTGTCAAATATGGAACCTGACCCAAATAAACATCCGGAAGAGGTTTGCTTGGACAGTCAAGACTCAGCACCTGGCAAACATGACATTTTAATTTTTCCAAGTAACTGTTATCAATTTTACTTCTCAAGCCCAGGTAGATCAGAAAATATGGAAAGTTTCCAGTTAAAGGGATAGCTATCTCTTCCTATGAACTTCAGAGCCATCCAGGAACTTTCCAGTCTCTTCTAGTTAAATCAATCACTTTTCTGGTGATTTTTTAGTCAATTCAAAAATAAACCCCTTGCTGTGGGAGCCTTCAAGATGACGCTCCATGAGTCTCACCTCCCGGGATCATACCTTGGTGGGGTCCCCTTCCTCATTGCACCAGGATGGTTCTCTTTGACCCTGAGAATATGGCAGAAGTGGTGGTGTCAGACTTCCAGGGATAAGCCACTTAGCTTCCACATTGCTCTTTCGGGTGACTTTCTCTGGAGGAGGCCAGCTGCCATGTCATGCAAACACTCAAGTGGCTCCCTGTCAACAACCAGCACCCACCTGGAAGACAAGTGGCTGAGCCATCTTCAGAGCAGATCCTCTGATGCCAGCCAAGCCTCCAGGTAGCTGTCACCCTGGCTGACATCTTCACTGCAGCCATATGGGAGACACCAAGCCAGAACAGGCAGCCAAACCACTCTCACAGTCCTAACTGAGGAAACTGTGCAAGAGAATAAATATTTAGAGTTGTTTCAAGCCACTAAATTTTGGGTTAATTTGTTACACAGCAGCAGATAACTGATACAACATCTGGGCTGTTTTTCTCTCCCTCACCCCCTTCTTCCCATGATGTCTGGTATGCAGGGCCAGGAGCTTGTATGAACTCAGTGGTGAAGGAAAGAGGTCTTGAATCTGTCCCTTGAGATCCTTCAGGCTCTTTGGTCATTTGGGTAGAGATGAGTACTGGTTGGGTCTGGTCTCTGGTCTGGTTTCTGCTGGGAGGCCTCTGTCAGCGATTTCTGGGGCCTGTTCTCTTAGTGCCAGCAGGGTTGGCGGTTCTCCCTCAGGGGCTCAGTCCCTTTCAGCTCCTGCCAGCCCTGCAGACCCAGCCCTGGGGTGAGGCTGTCATTTGTGGTCAATCCTTGGCTTGGAAGTTCTGCCCTGCAGCCTTTGAGGGCTACTGGCCACTTTGCCAGGGCTATAGCAACCTTCCTGGCAGAGTGTCAGTTCATTCCTTTGGCTACCTTTCTTGTTCCTACAGGGTACTTGAAACTTCTGGATCCTTCTAGGATGCACAGATGCCAAGGGATTGTCAAGATTGCTAACCTGGACATTCACACTAACAGCACCACACCATCAGTTCTGCTTTTGTTCAGCACCCTCTCATTGCCACAGTCTCATTCCATAGGACGGTGCCCCTGTGGGGTTCCAAAGAGGGAGGGGGGACGAGACCCTCTGCTTTGGGCTTCCCCATGAGCTCTGGGTCACTGGAGGGTCCACATGCACACTCCTGACCATTTGCTGCAACTCCTCTGCCTCCCTTCTTCCTGCACTCCTCAAGGAGGATTGACCAGGGTTTCCACTTGTGTTGGAAACTCCTTTTCTGCCTTCTTTCCCTGTACAGAAAACCTCCCGGGCCTGGCAGTCACAGGCAGCAGTGATTTCTCTGTATGGTGAAAGGAACCTTGCATGTGTTTGCCAGACTGTGCTCTTGAGTTGGGAGCCGGAGTGCAGTGAGGAACAAGAGATGAAAATATATGGATTTAATATGCTCAAATTATTATCCTCATTATCCATTCATTTTGATTGAACTCTAAAGTAAAATCTATTTCCCATTTCCCCAACTACACACACACACACACACACACACACGCGCGCGCGGAACCAGATGAAACTGGAACTACACCAATGTATTTTCTTTAACAAGTTTTTCTGAAACAACTAGATGTAGAGCATTGAAATCACCTGCAAACTGTACCTGAGCCTTACTGTAATTCATTCAGTCCCAAACCTAGTATCTCATATAAATACCTTTTTAAAAAAACTACACTTGTCCACACACTTGGCACTCCTTCTGCTCCTGGCATACTTCAGCAGCTGTTCCCATTAGCATCCTCTGCTCACAGAACCAGCCAGAAGAAAAGTTAGCCAGTCTGAAGCCATCTTCAGGATTGCTTGACTCCACCTTTTGCAGGGCACTGTGCCTGCTGCAAACTGTTGCTCAGACGTTCTTCTAGATCAGGGATGCAAATCAGCAACCTCCAGGATAAAACCAGCCCTGAGATGCATTCTGTTCAGCCTGCACACAATTGTTTTGGCTTTTGTGCTTCTGAGAATATTTAAGTAGCACAAGCAATCTCCAGTTGCCTCCTTGGAGAGGATTATGGACACAGTCAATGATGTACTATGGGGACCGTCAGGAAGTCTCTGCCCACTGATGGGAAGGAGGGAGTGGCCATTTTATCTGCAAGGACCAAGAAGGGATTGATTAGGATGTGATACTTGAATGAGAAAAGGCCAGGTAGGGTTTGCACAGAAACAAGAGACAAAAGGATATTTCAGGAAAGACAGTATCACGGAAGTCAAATTAAAAAAAATATATTATATAAACAAAGAGGAAATTTCATTTTTTAAAAAAACCTGGTGTATGGGGGGAGGTGGGTAATCAGCAGAGTCAAATATTTCAGAAGGAGAAAGTAGAATGTATCCTTAAGAAAAATTTGGTTGGATGTAGAATATAAGCAAATAATCTTTGTCTGGGCAGGGCAGGTCCCATAGTGTGTGAGAGGTGGGTTGGGATGGCAGAATGCCATGGCTGAAGACAGGGAGAGGCAATACAGACTAATTTCTCTATAGGTCTGGGTGTTAAGGGAAGGAGAGGTACAGTCTATAGCTAAGGAAAAGTTGACCATTTTCTCAGAAAGAGAGAGTCTCGAGCATGCTTGTAGGCTCTGGGGAAGGAGCCAGTGGTGAGGGGAAGGCTGAACACACAGGATAAATGCTGGGCTTGCACTCTTGGGAGCTGGGGTTATGGGCTCAGGCAGTGCTCAGCAGTGCAGCTACCAGCACAGAAGTAAGGGACTGTCCAATCGGCCTAAGGGTGGGTTTGCTGAGCAGGACTTTTGGAAAGGCAAGATGTGAAGGGCATCAAAGAGCACTAAAGACAGAGAGTGGCTGGGGCCAGGGACCTTAGAGTCTAGGTTGGACAGCAAAGCAAGTAAGGCCATAAAGGGAGTGTTGTTGTCTCCATGAAAACCTCTTGCAGAACCTATTTTGAGGTCTGTGTGTTGAAGCCTGCCGATTGTCAAATACACCTACATCACATTTGGAGACCTCCTTAGCTCACTCACGCCTGTTGGGGTTCATTAGAACTGATTTGAGCAAAACAGAAGAAACAGTCCACTCCCCAAATGGGATATAGTTCCCTGAGTTTTCTCTGCCTTTTTGAGTAATCAAAACACAGTCTCCTTAACTCAAGTTATAGAAAACTTTGTATTACTCTAAGCCTTCTTTGAAAGATGTTTGATATTTCATCAGAAGATTGACAGGAACATTCTAACCCACAAAAGGTAGTATTTGTCTGAATATTCAACATGAGCCAAGTCAGACCCATCTCGCCCACACGTGTGAGGGGATGAGGTCAGATCGGCAGCAGCACGTGGAATGTCACTGGCCCCAAGACCTCCAGCCTCCCCAGCCGTGCCTGGGCTGCCCTGGGAGCCTATCGTGGGGCTCTATAGACAGTTCCAGATTCCTCGCCCAAGGTAGTGTCTACCAGCGTCCTCATACCTATAAAACCCAAGTGCTGCCAACGTGGCATAGTGCTCCTCTCAGCTCAGCACAGCAGAGATGTGAAAAACGCCCCTCTCTCACCTGCCTGCCACTTTGTTACCTGGGCTTGGAAGCAGCATCCTGAGGGAGGCCACCCTTCAGTCCCTCTCTCTTTAAGGGCCCAGATGAGGCCAGCAGCAGACCCCATCTGCTCCTTCCGTGTTTTCTCTCTCTGCCCACGGACACCTGCGCAGGTGTCTTCCTCACAGGCATCCTCTCCCCCAAAACAACCTAACGCTCAAAAACATTCCCACATCTCTTGCCCCTTGGGTCACCCGCAAGTTGATTTTGACCCAATTCTAGGCTTACCCTGAAACCTTGCCCATGCACAGAAGAAGGCATGGATACGCCAAAGGGACTTTATGTGAGCCATTTCTTTACCTGCAGGGAATCCCGCTGTGGGAAATCCTAATAGATGTAGATTTGTGTTCCAGTATGCCTGCCCCTGTCTGAGAATTTTAATTTAGATATTCACAAATGTCTTGTTGCTCCTGATAGAATCGCTCAGGTGGAGCGGGTGGGGAGGAAGGCAAGAGCGTGCGGGCAGAGAAGAGGCTTGGGCAAGCCGGCTGAGTCCCTCTGCTCTGCGGCTATAACGACCGACGCACCCAGACTGGGTCCCACGCTGCAGGGTTTACTTTCTCACACGCTGCAGGCTGGAAACCTGAGGGCAAGGTGTCATGAGGGTTGGTTTCTCCTGAGGCCTCTCTCCTTGGCTTGTAGATGGCCGTCCTGTCTCTGCGTTGTCACCTGGTCATCCCTCTGTGTGCGTCTGTGTCCTCATCTCCTTTCTTGGAGGACACATAAGGACACCAGTCATATTGGATTAAGCCTCACCCATATGGCCTCAGTTTACCTTAATTACCTCCTTAAAGAAACTATCTTCAAGTATGGTCACATTCTGGAGTACTGAGGGGGGTTAGGGCTTCAAGGTATGAGTTTTGGGGGGTGGGGGACACAGCTCAGCCCCAACCCTGGCCTCAAGGTAGTCAAAGGAAGGTGAGGGCTGTGAGGAAGGGCCGGATGGGAGACCCTAAGGTCTCCTGGGCTGAGGATGCCCCGTGGGCCAGGGGGCTGTGGAGTAACCCGCCATCCTCCACTGTGACCGAGTGCCCAATCCCCACGGGCACAGCTCTACATCCCAAAGACGGGTTTGGGAAACCCCTGCAGCATCGTGCACTTTTATTAATTCAAGTCTTCCCAAAGATTCATCCACCTTGATCAAACAGAAGATTTTATCTTTTTGACCACAGCAAGCCCCAAGGGACAGGACCTGCTGGTGAACAACCACGACCTCAAGACAGAGGGTCAGGAAGGTGCGAAGTGTTTGGATAGACACAGAACAAGGAAACCTCTTCCTAGTCTTCACCCCAGTGAAACTGTGGGATGCTGAAATTGTAAAGGGACTGGAGTGAGTGAGGGGTGGTCAGTGAAAACTGTGTCTGGACTATATTCTCATTTAAGGACTTATCAGTGCCAGCGATAGCCTATTGCTTTATTGTGCTTTCTTTGTTGTTTTATTTTAGTTTTGAAAAAAATTGTATAAGGATAAAAACTGAAAAAGTTTTTATAAGTTCACTTGAAATCTTGGTGTCCAACTCTAGACTCTATTTTCTCTACTAAGACTTTAGTTTTAAAATGGCTCATGCTCACGTGTAGTTGCTGGGAAGGGCTGTGATACGTTTAGGTACCCAAGCCCAAGGTTCTATTTTGTGGAGTGAGGGGAGTCACATGCTTGGGAAATATGGTCTTTATTCTGGTTTATGGCCCAGCGCATAAGATACACATCCTTCATTTGCATTTCAGGATCAATGTAAAAGCATCTTTCTAGCACACTGAGTACTTAAACGGGGCATACTACAGCATTACTATTAGCGGTGGCAAAGCATTAGTATCATGCACCTCCCATGATCCTGGTGCACTAATCCAGTATCCACTCATGCATTCAACAGACCTACTGAGCACTTTCACCATACCAGGCACTGCAGCCGCAGCAAGGAATGTTACAGGCAACGGCCCTGCCCTCAGCACCTTGATAGACAGTGAAGAGCCAGGGGACAAAATAGGGACTGAGCAGAAGCCACAGAAGGCTCAGCCCAGGATGCGACTGGGAGGCAGGCAGAGACCCGGGTCGTGCAAGGGGAGGCTCCTGAATAACATAATGCAGAGAAATGAGAGGTTCCGATCCATTGTTTGAAAGAGCACTCGGGCTGATGATTGCCGGCTTAGGGGAGTGAGTTAGGAGGCTTCAGTGGTCCAGATGAGAGAGAAAAATGTCTGGGAACAGAGGGGTTGATGTGAGAGGTCTGAGAAGTGACAGCAATGGAGAAGAATGTGTGTGCCACCAAAATGAGGATATCAGCCTCAGGCGGGAAGGACTGTGTGGACCGCAGAAGGCTGTACTAAGGCAATGGGCTTATATTAATACCTAGCAGGTAACTTAATTCGGGCCAGGAAGGATCTTGTTACAGCAAGGGCTCTATCATTGCAAAAAAGGATACAGATAGAAAATGGGGACATCTTCCTAGGGCGGTGCCAAGAAAGAGGCCGGCAAGCCAGCCCCAGCTGGAGCGGTTTAGGTGTGGGTCTGCACAGAGACAAGCAGCTGGGACACAGACCTGACATTGCCCCAGGCATTTGATTCCAACCTGTGGTATTTTATGTGCACACTGGCCAAGCTTCTTCCTCTTCCCACTGCGCTGCCCAGTATGGTAGTCACTAGCCATACATAGCCATTTAAATTTAAATTTTAAAGTATTGGATTAAATTTAAAATTCAGTATCTCAGTCACACAAGCCACATGTCCAGTGCTTAATTGCCCCATGTGGCCAGTGGCAACCTCATTGGTCAGTGCAGCTGTATTTCCATTGTCACAGAAAGTTCTATTGGATGCTGCTGCTATAGAAAGTTCTCACTCTCTTGGATCAAATTCCTCTGGGGATATTTCTAGGCACTGCCCGCTGATCCCACCTCCATCTTGCCAGTCCTCTGTGGCAGCCCCTTTTGTTCAGGGTGCAATGCTTGCTCTCTGCCCGCTGCCTTAGGCTACCACCCTACACCTGCCTTAGTGCCCAGCTTGCCCTCCGCTGGGATGTGAACCCCAGGTCTGCTCCTCCATGGCCCACTGCCATAACCAGCCTTATCCATCCTAGGCCAGGAACCAGCTCTTGGCTCTCCTTGAGCTCAGCCCTGGACCCCACTGGCTAAGTAGCAGGCTGGGTATTCCAGAGGAGGCTGGGCCCAGGAGACAGAGAGCCATGCTCAGCGCTCAGTCTCCAGGTGACTGCCTGGGTTTCTTAAGGGTGAGTGTTGATGTGCTCTTCGGAGGCAGCAGCCCAGAGGGGAACGTGGACAAGGAGGAAATGTCATTCCCTGGGCTATAAAGAAGAAGTTAGGGTCTCAGAAAAGAAACAATAAATAAAAGAAAAGGTGCAAGAATTTCTTGCTTTCCTTGTACTTCAGAAAGCAGGTTTTATATATATTTCAATACCCAGTGTGCTCAAGAATGGATCAGACGTGCACGTGCCTGCAAACACCAAACACAGCTGGTAGGTCTAATTTTAGGTCCCTAAGCATTGGCATGTCCCTCTACCCAGTAAGTGCTGTCTGATCTTCCAGAGTCTGCATCCAGAGCAGGACTCAGCTGAACTCACTGTCAGCCCTGTGTGTAAGTGTGACAGGCACCTTTCTGAGTCTGGGTCCCCTGGGAGGGGACAGGAGGCTGTGCCCACTCAGGTGTGACCTTCCAGGAACAGGGGAAAGGGCAGCCCTTCCCATGGACTTGCCTGGGCCTCAGCTCATTTGGGGCACCTCTGAAAAAGGAATCCAAAGTCTCGTAAGGAAAAAATTAATTATAGCAGGCTGTCTGATGGGCTACATGAGGGCATGAGAGAAAATGTCTGCCTGGGATAAGGGTTTTATAGAACATTATTCTCCATCTTGCCTTGAATGATCAGAGAAATGGGGGTACTGGCTGATGGAAGCTTCTAGAACCATGCTGCTTGGGTTAGAATCTGGTTTTGTCATTTACCAGTTATAGGACTTTGGGCAAGTTACTTAATGTCTCTGGGCCTCAGTTTCTTCATCCACAAAAGGATGTGAATAATAGTACAACCCTCATAGTGAATGAAGCCCTACATGTGACACTAGAACAGCGCCTGGCACAGAGCAACCATTTAGTCATTGCTAACTTTGCAATTACTAGGCATAGACAGTATAGCAAGGGACCGCACGTGGCAGCGGTTAAATGTGTAAGCGCTGGAGTTTGCCTTGCTTCAAAGCCCAGCTCTGTGAATTTGAGCAAGTTAGTGAAACTCTTTGAATCTCAGTATTTCCACTGATAAAATGAAGGTAATAATACAGGCATAATAGTAGTATCTTCTCCAGACCATAGTGATGAGGATTAAAGGAGTTAATATATGTCTATAATAAACTCTCAGAAGAATGCCTGGTGTTACAGAGTAAGAACTTGATAACGGCTAATTGTTATTATTATTATTATTATTATTATTATTAGTGCATGGATTTTCAACTTTCAAAGGCAAAGGGCACAGCAGCATTCACTGAAGGCTGAAATGAAACTAAGCTTCATTTACTCTTGCTTTGAAGGATCAGAGGGACCTTACAGGCACCAATTCAGTAAACCAGCAAGTATTTGTAGACCGGGTACAATGTGTCCAGGACCGGTTGTTGTTATAAACACCCGGTGACATTGCACTGGTGACATCTTGAGTAACGAGGGTCAGACATTTCTGCCAGCCCGGAGGTCGGTCTAGTCCTCTCCGGTTTGTCAAGGCAAAGCATCACCCAGGCCGCGAGTATCATGGTGTCTCTAATGATGGAGGTGCCCTCATCCGCCTGTGTCACTCCTAACTCGCGGTCACTGGATGCCCTCACCTCCATCTTCCCCCCGGGGAGCCTCAGCAGTGCAGGTAAAGCCTCCATGAGACAGAAAAGGCCACAAAGGGCCCTGCCCCTTCAGCATGCACGGCTGCCTCACTCTCGAGCCTGGCTGAGGCTGAGGATAGGTGTGCATGCGAGTCATCATACCGAGCTCAAGCTGGCCTAGAACACCAACTCGGCGAAGGAGCGAAGTCCAAAGGCAAGAACCTTTGCACCTCCTCTCTGTCAGGTCCTTGTCTGCTTCTGGATGCCTCATTCCAGGTGTGCACGTTCCTTCCTCAGGGTGTAGCACCCCGTGCGGTGAGTACCTGCAACCTGGCTTCATCTCGTTTCCAAAAAGCGGAAGAGGAGAGGAGAATGGATGCATTTCACTGCCCCTCTGGGGGAGCTCAACCTCTCCCTGCAGTGAGGCCAGCTCCACTTCTGAGCCAGCGATACCTTCACGCCCCCAGAGCTGTGAGCCGTGGTCCCAGTGGTCCAGCCTACACGCTGGAAGGTGGTCACCAGGGATCGGGAAACCTGTGGATTGCCATCCTCTGCAGGAGTGAGGAAAAATGAGGGAATGGATTTAGGATTTCACTTTCACACTCAGAGTGGAAAAGGAAGGCTTTTTCAGAAACAGCATCCTTCTCTCTATCGCCTTTGGTTGCTTTCAATTTAAGTCCATTAGACAGAAAACGAGATCGCAAAACCTACAGCCTAGCGCGCCTGGGGTTCTTATTTATCTATTTATTTATTTATTTGCCTTTTTTTTTCCTTCTCCCCCCAGCACCTTGTTCTTGAAACTTGTCTGGTTCAGCATTTCACCGGCTTGGTTAAGTATCTTGTAAGGAAATCATTTATAATAAAGCTGGTATGCTTGGGTTTATCATTTCTAAGTGCGGGTCAGGATTTAGTTCGTTGTGTTAAACTCTCCATGCTGCATGTGATTTGTCAAGCTTTGTCAGGAACAAAAAGTTCCGGGATGTGCAAAGCAGGACTGCTTGGTTTCCATGGAGATACTGCTAGTTAGGCTATGGAAATCCTGAAAAGGCCAGAGGATGAGTGACAATACAAGGATTTAGCGGCTGATCTGAAGAGCCAGACTGAATTAATGAGATTTTTCACAGAGCGTTATTAGCAAGGCTAGCACCGTATGGCTCGTAGGCCCTCGTTTTCTCAGCTGCAGTCTTGGAAAACAGAAATGGAAAGATTTAATTGCTGTTTTTTAAACCCTTTAAGATTATTTTAACCTATAACATTTTTAAGGTTGTAATAAAAAAAAACGGGGTTCTTTTTTTTTTTCTTTTTTCATCACTCAGTTACTGTTATTACTGTGTTTTTGGTGGCAGTTGGCCTTCATCTGCATGGAGATGGGAAATTCAATAGTACTTATTATATTGAGCAGTTAATTCCCACATACTGTGAACACATTACTGTTCAAAGTAGGTTATCTGGTGTTCCATTTAGAGCCGAAAGGAGAGATACCATGTCGCTGGCTTTATGTCTCCTAGGGCTATATTAATTATTTATTATAGACTGTCGGTGTCAACCGTTAACTCTGGCAGGTCATAGTTTGTACATATATCTATCCAGGGCTCCAGGTTTTTGGAGTTTGGATGTGGATTTCTGGAAACTAGCAATCTGTGTGCTTTGTGAGTTTAATTCCGCACACCGCTGCTGGTGCTGTTCACATCGAAAGGAGAGGAGCTTAGAAAGGACCCTTCTCAACCATCATCAGGTAGTAAGTGCCTCTGAAGTTTGGGAGCTATAACATCAGAAGGCCTTCTTTCTCTCTTTCTTTGCCAGGATTGATACCAGAACTCCTAATTCTAGCTACTTTTTTTTCCACCCTGCAACATAGTGAATTGGACTCCAAGTATAGAAATTATAGGTGCAATTAGCTGGGTTGCCTTTTCGCTTCCAACACGTTCCCTGCACAAACTCTCCATAAAATGTCAGTCTCTGTCACGTCCTGAAATGAGGCGGCGTGGAGCAGGGGAAGCGGCTCACCAGGCGCTGCTCTTTCTTGCTGGTTTGCAGAAGGGCACATGCCCATATGTTTCTGGGAGATGTAAAACCATAGTGTTGCTGCTGAGTAATGCACAACAAAAGCACATGCTGCCTGCATTCCCCGGATTCCTGTACAGTAGGCTAATCCACTTAATCTCACTGTTAGCTTCCCCAGGCCGGGATTTCACAGTCTCTTTTGATTTAGTGGTTTGTAAAATCTCTGATTAAGCGCCTTTGCCTTCCTGTTATTGTCTCTCTATTCCCTAAATGATTTTGTGGGGAAGAAACCAGAGAAGTTGAAACAAGGGTCAACATGTCTTCATCCTTCCCTACCTGGTTTTTCTTTTTTATTATTATTATTATTTTTTAATTTCATGCACTTTTCCCCCTTGACTCTACTAACATGTAACAGTATTTTACTTTTTAAAATACCAAATGTGCCCCCTACTTTGCCAATCCATACTAAGCTGATCTCAAGTTTATTTCTGTTGCAGATTTGTATATTACCAATTCCTCTTGGCACCTAAAAATCCACCACTCTGTGAGTCCTTTGAAGGGTGGCGATAAAAACAAAGGTGATGGAATCAGACTGATTTGGCCTTGAAACCTAGTTCTGTCATTTGCTGAATGTGTGATTGTGGAAAAATCACTTAACCTCTCTGTTCTTGATTTCCTCATCTAAAAATGAAGATCAAATGCCATGGCACATAGGAAGTATTTACATGCGTGAACATAGTAGATACTCAACAAATTATGATAATAAGAGCTATCAATGTCAGTGTACATATTTTACACAGCAGTGATTTGTTTTGGAGTATTTTATTAACCTTTTGATGTGTATTTTTCTGGTGCCTCTACTTAGATTAAACTTGAAGTTAAGGGCCCAACTCTTCTATTTATTTTGTAATTGTCACTGCATTTAGTTCGTGCTATTGTCCACCTGATTCTCTGCCTCTTAAAAAATGTCTATTGTCATTATAGCTATGCCCAAACTCACTCCAACTCTACAAATACGCTCTCTCATCAGGGCTGGCATGGCAGGTACAAACTGCACTCCAGTATTCAGGAGTAGGGAATATAGCAGTTCTTTATTTTTTGAAATCAAATTACATGTAGCTCCAAGCTCCCACTATCTCCGTGGAGGGAGGCCAGTGCCAGTCAGTACTGGCCTGCCGGGCTCTGGGATCAGACAGGGAAGAAGCTCCGTCGCTTCAGGACTGCCTGATCCTAGCAAGTTACTTAGCCATTCTATGCCTCAGTCTCCTCATCTGGAAAATAGGGATATTAGTGCCTCTCTTATCAATGCAAGGTTGTTGTAGAAGATTAAGTAAAACCATATGTGTAGGTGCTTAGAACAACACCTGCCTCATAGCAAGTGTTCTGAAAGTGTCAATTTGATCATAATGTTGATGATTTTTATGAACTGAGAGAGGCTTACGTGTTACCAGCAAAATGAGGCAGTGGCATGATCCTTAGTTTATAACTATGACCACCCCTTATCAATACACTTCTTCCATTCTTTGATGCTCCTTCCGATGCTGGTCCTCTACTAACTGCTGGGCAACTGCGTGTGCTCTGGGCAGGTTACAGAGGGTCATCTAACTGGACTCAGTACTGGTGGACCCTCACCTGGAGCTATATCCAAGAATACAGTCCTCAGAAATCCACAGGCAGTGCTCTCCAGAGGACTAGCTGTCTCCCAGTAGCAAAATGATGACAACATATTTTCTACACATCTGACTGGCCAGAGTCATGGACTCAGTTTCTCTCTCTCTCTCTCTCTCTCTCTCTCTCTCTCTTCCCCCCTTCTCCATGGGCCCATGGCCTCCTGGCTAGCCCAGCTCTGTAGCTTTAGGACCGCAATCTTTAAACGAAACTTTGTTAATTTTCACCTGTGGCATAAGATGCTCCACCTGCAGAATGGAATATTCCGTCATCTCACTACTCTCTTAAAGGTGCAATATGGTTTGATGGTGGAATTGGGGCACCCACAGAGGTACTTTTTATTCTTTTGTGATGGTATTGAGTTTATAGAAGAAAAGAGAATGCAGCTAATCTCTCATTCAGACTTCATGCTGGCTTAAAGGCAAGTTTTGGACAACGTGGATTTGGCACTTCCACCCCTCTGTAGTGTTCTAGAGGGTGAAGGAGTGATACAAACGCCTGAAGCACCATCTTAAGGAACTGATGGCTCAGAACTGAATATCCAGACCAAAGATGGTCTATTAAATCCAAAGTATCTGAAACAAGACCCTATGGATTCACGGGTCTTGAGGAGCCAGCATGTGTGGGAATTCCAAGAGGAAGGAAGGAAGGAAGGAAGGAAGGGAGGGAGGAAGGAAGGAAGGGAAGGAGGGAGAGAGGACACACCTGCAGGTATTTCCAGCTGCTGGCAGTGGCTTATTGCTTTGCCATGTGTCCCTCATTCCCATCTATCTCTACACCTGGAGTGTTGTCCTCTAGTGGCCTAAGTGTTTCCTTCCTTTTAGTCATGCTTGTCCAGTGTCTCAGACCAGTGTGGCAGCCAGCCCATTAACTGTGCATGCCCTCAAGGGTATCCCAAGACCCCCTTCCTCATTCAGTGCCCCTGCCCCAGCACTGTATTAAGAAGGAAAGAAGAACTAGCATCTATCGATCATTTCCTATATAACAGGAACACATCTGAGTGTGTTACCTAATTTAAAATCAGGCTCTTGTCTCAACTCTCCCATTCCAAGCTGCATGACCTTAGGTAAGTCATTTAACCTCTGCAAGACTGACTTTACCTGCAAAAGAATGTGCTCTTTAAAAAACAGAATTCTTTGGCAGTATCAAGCTGTGGCCCTTATCTTTATCCTCTCCTTACAACCTAATTTTCTGACTCTGTAATTTCATTTTTTCTGTTCTTTTTGTTCTCTGCTAGACAAGAAAATAAATGGAAAACCAATCTTCAGATAAACTAATCAGTGCTAATGGATGTTAATGATTTAAGGGGTTTACCTCTCAAAGGGATTTGAATTTTAATAGGTAAATTCCATTTCTTCGTTCAAGAAACATTGAGTGTCTAGTGCCTGTCAGATTCTGTGTTTCCTGTGGATTCGATGCTTGAACCTAAAATTTCACAAGATGTGCACCATCTGAAAGAGTCCCACAGTCAAATAAAGTTTTAGAATGCAACATACCAACTTCTACCTCTCCCCAAGCTGGAGTAAAAGGGCCTGGAATTAGGCTTCTTCCTTAAACAACAGTAGCAAAACACAGAATATACAGAAACGATCCTTTTTAAGACTGCTCATCAGGCAACAAAGAGACAGGAAAGGAAAGTGAGTCCTCTGAGTGCCCGGTGTACTGCCTTGAGAGAACTTCCAGCTGCAGTGCAGGGAGGGGAAACCCAGGCCGAACAGAGGAGGGTATGGGGAGATGAGCATTGCCAGAGGGTAATGGAGTGGCACACAGAGAGAAAACCCTGGAGATCCGCCAAAGTCCCCATGAGTATGCAGCAGATCAGATTAACACATGCATGTGAGGAAACTACCTAAGAATGGGGGAAAAAAAATCAGAAAGAATAAGAGAGCAGTGCCTGACACACAAAGCTGGGAATAGTGATTGTTTCCACCAGCCAGACTAGAAAAACTCATAATTCATGAGACATCTGAGTAGAATATTCAGGAATGTTGTGCTTCAGTAGTGGGGAAGTTTTAGCCTTAGGTAGAGCACAGTTATACATCTGCCACCTGGACCTTCTATGAAACTTCATAAAAATTGCATTGGAAGGATCAAACTGTTTATAAATAACTGCAGCCCAGAACAAAGCTCAAGAATATTTAAACAAAAATATCCAGTGCCCACCCAAGGTAAAATTCACAATGTCTGGCATCCAAACAAAGATGACCAGGCATTCAAACAAGAGTAAATCATGTCTCAGAGTCAGGAAAATAATCAATCAATTGAAACAAATTAAGAACTGGCACAGATGTTAGAATTGCCAGATAAGAACATTAAAACAGTTGTCAGAACTGTATTCTATATGTTCAAATAATGAAGTAGAGACATGGACAATATTTTAAAAGACCCACATCAAATTTCTAGAGATGAAAACTAAAATGCCTGAGATGAAATAATATATTAGATAGGATTGATGGCAGATTAGACATGGCAGGAGAAAAAATTAGTGAACTTGAAGACATAGCAACTGGAAAATATCCAAAATGAAGCACAGAATAAAAAAAAATAACCAAACAAATGATAAAAGCATCAGTAAGCAGTGAAACAACTTCACGTAGCCTCATATGTGTGGAATCAGAATATCTGATGTCATTCTGACTGAGAATTTTTCAAAATCATTTTTCAAAACAGGATAAATGTAAAACCAAAACCATACTAGAAAAGCATGGTAAAATGCTAAAATTGAAGACAAAGAGAAAATGTTAAAAGCAGCCAGAAGAAAAGAAAGACACATTGTGTTTATGAGAATAATAATAACACTGGCAATATAAAGAGAAGCCAGAAAAGTGATATTATTAAAGTATTAAACATAAACAAAGTAACTAAATAACTGCCCACCTAGAATTCTGTACCCTGAGAAAATATCCTTCCAAGGGAAGGCATAATTAAAAAGTTTTCAGATAAAAATTCAGATAATTCATTGTTGGTAAGAATATGGAAATAAAATACTGAAGATTTCTTTTTAAATAGAAGGAAAATAATTCTGTAAGAAAACACTGTGAAGCAGATTAGGGCTGAAGAGCACTGGGCATAATTGTGTGGGGAATCTACATCAGCCTTGCCCGATTAAAACAAAAATAAAAATGTCTTGTTGAGTTTAAATATATATGGAATTTAAAAACATGAAAACAATAGCACAAAAGGCTGTGGGAAATAAATAAAGTGAGTATTCTAAATTCAGGATGTGGTGAAAATACAAAGTTGAGATAGACTCTAATAAATTGAGTTTGTATGCTGTCATCTCTAGAAAACCACTAAAATAATAATATAAAAAGTTATAATTAAAAAACTAATAGACAGAAAATGGAATAATAAAATATACTCAATAAAAAAGAAAGATAGAAGGCAAAGAAAATGGGAAAAAAAGAACAGATGGGATAAACAGAAAATACAGTTGCACGGTAGATACAAACCTACATTAATCAAGAATTATTTTAAATGTAAATAGACCAAATATTCCAATTAAAACAAAAAAGTGTCAGACTGCATTTTTTAAAAACCACAACTATTAATATATGCTACTTGCATAGGTACAACTTACATATAAGAAAACAGAAAGTTGGAAAGTAAGGAATGTACCATGCAATCATTAATCAAGTGAACTCTGATAAAGCTTGACTAACTATTAGTATAAAAAGCAGACTTTAAGGAAAGAAATTTTACTAGATATAAACATGAAATTTCTGTTAATGAAGTAAATAAATTTAGTTGATAAAAACAAGATCAATTCAACAGAAAGATGTAATAATCCTAAATTTGTGTGCACCTAACACATAACTTTAAAATACATAAATAAAAAGTTGACAGAATCAAAAAAAGAATTAGACAAATATACAAATATATTGGAAGTCTTTACTAGTTTTTCCCAGTAATTGATTAAACAATTATATATATAGAATATTTGAATAATACTTTTAACAAACTTGATCTAATTGACATATATTAAAAATTGCACCCTCAAAGTGCAAAATATACAGACCTCTTAAGCACCCAAGGAATATTATTCCCAAGCTGAATAAATACTGAACCATGAAGCAAGTCCCAACAAATTTCCCAATGATGGAAATCAGGCAGTATATTCTCTGACCACAGTACAATTAAACTAGAAACCAGTAACAAAATCATAACTAGAGAATCATCAAATGTTTGAAAACTAAGCAATGAACTTCTACATAACTGAAAGGCCAAAAAAAGAAATCACATTGGAAATTAGAAAATATTTTGAACCAAACAAAAGTGAAAATACCACATATAAAAACTTGCAGCATGCAGCTATAATAGAGCTAAGACGAACATTTTTGGTTTTAAATGCATATATGGGAAAAGAAGAAAAGCTGAGATCAATTATTTAAGTATCCATTTCAAGAAGCTAGAAGAAATTAAATTCAAAGAAAATTGAAGAAATATAATAATGAAGTTTAGAGCAAAAAATCAATAAAATAAAAAAAACAGGAAAAAGTAGATAAAATCAACAAAACAAGAGGTATTTTTAAAGATCCATGAAGTTGACAAACCCTAGCAAGCCTAATCAAGAAAAAAAAGAAAAAGCACAAATTGTCAATATGAAGAATGAAAAATGGGAATTGACTACAGTTTTAACATATATTTAAAGGAAATTGTAAAGACATTTATACCAATAAATTTGAAAATTTACAAGCAGAAAAATTCTTTGAAAAGTACAACTTACAAAATGACCACAGGGAAAAATAGAAAAATATGAATAATCCTACCTCTATTAAAGAAATTGAATTCAAACTGAAAGAGCTCACTTCAAAGATAAATCCAGGTCCAGATAACTTCAACATGAAGTCATCCTTTAAAGAAAGAAATAACACCAATTCTTCCAGAGTATAGATACAGAGGAAACAATTTCTATCTCATTTCATGAGGCTAGAATAACCTTGACAAGGGTATTACAAGAAAAAAAATACACAGTAATCCCTCTCATAAATAGGCACAAAAATCCTAAACAAAACAGTAGCAAATCGAATCCTTCATGTATAAAAAGATAATGACCAAAGTGGCTTTATTCCATGTGTGCAATGTTGACTTAACATTCCAAAATCAATTAGTGAAGCTCTCCCCATTAACAGATGAAGGCAAAAGATCATATCATCATCTCCATAGATGCATTAAAATCATTTGATAAAATTCAGCACTCATTCATGATCAAAACTCTCAGTAAATTTAGAATTAAAATAACTTCTTTAAGCTAAAGAAAGTTTACACGAAAGATCCATGGCAAACATCATGCTTAATGGCAGAGTATGAAATCTTATTCAGCTATCATTGCTTCTATACAACATTTTACTGGAGTATTTACTGCAATAACGAATGAAAAAATATTACAGTCATAAAGATCAAAAAAGACCCTTTAAAAAATTTCTATTATTACAGAAAATATGTGTGCATAGAAACCCAAAAAGAATCTACTGATAAAATGTGATATTAATATGAGTTTACCAAAGCCACTAGATATAAGGTCAGGATACAAAAATAAATTGTATGCTTAGATCAGAACAAATAATTAGAAAACAAAATTTTAAAATGATGCCCTTTAACCTAGAAATTGTTTTTCAATTCCTACAAAGCTTTACTAAGGGAAATTAAAGAAAACCTAAGTAAGTGGATGGATATACTGTGTTCATTGATTGGAAGACTCAGTGTTGGTAAAGGTGTCATTCTCTCCCCTAAATCCCAGTCAAAATCCCAGAAGGTTTTGCTTTAATGTGTAGAAATTTACAACCTGATTATAAAATTTCTATGGGTATGTGAAGGGTAAAAAGCAGCCAAGACAATCTTGAAGAAAAACAAAGTTCAAATAAAGTACCAGAAATTAGGAAGTATTGTAAACTATAGGAAGTAAAACAATGTGATATCGGTGGCAAGTAGACCAGTGGGGCTGAATAGAGTCTGAAGTACACATACACATCGTCTGATTTGCAACGAAGCTGACACTGCAATCTAGGAGTTATTTGAAAGTTCTGACATGCTGGTAATGTTCTACGTCTTTATCTGAGTAGGGAGTCCCTGGGTGCGTTCACTTTGATGAAATTCATTCAATAAAAAAAAGTTCAAAAGCTAATTCAGGTATTTTGCTTATGGAACTCATTTTCATGCTTGGCAGAATGGCTAAAAAGGTTGATGTGACCTAACTATTTACTCTATGTTCTTCTGCATGTAAGAGGATGCTAATCTGAGACTGTAGCTGAGAGTTTTAAACCCTACTGGTGTTTGTGGATCTGTTTAAACCGCCCTGCTCCATCTCCCTTGGCTGCACACTGGGCGAGTTTTTGCATTAATTTGGGTCCCTAGCATTGTTTAGCCTAGCCTCATTGCTCGAGGCTGTCAACCAACACTAATAAAGTACAGAATGAAGATCCGCTTAGAAGTGCTGCTTCTCTCTTGCACACATCTGCGGTGGGAAAGAGCTACCCTCCTGAACACACATCTTTCTGTTGAGGGGGAAAAGGTGGTCACCAGCAGGATTTCTGGCTTTCAGTGGGAACCTGTTCCAAATCATAAAAATAAAATTAATCTTTGTTGTGAGTATCTTATGCTCCAGGCCTTATTCTAAATACTTTAAATATGTTAACTAATTTAATCACAGAGCAACTGTATGCGGTAGAGAGTATAATACTATTTGTCCCAGGTTTCAGGTGAGGAAATGGAGGGATAGAGCAGTGAGGACTCCGTCAAAGATCACACGGCAGATGCAGTGAAGCCAGGTAGCAGGGTTCTTTCTAGAGCCCCTGTTCTTTCCAAACACTTTATTTATAACAATACAACACAATGAATGTCCTGCTGCGCATGGTCTTTGTTTCCGCAGTTTCAGAAGATCCTGAAGGGGACTCTTCGTCCGAAGCTATTTCTCTGCAGAACCCAGCTCTTGGTGAGAGGCTGGGTGTGCAACAGACGGAGCCCCCGGGATTCAGGACGGGGGCTCAGCCGTGAACACATCACCTTCTTCATCTCTTTCCTCTCCTGCCTGTGGTTGCCAGTTAGCAGAGTTGTAGATTTCGTGTGTGTGTAAAAAATTAAAAAATATCACCCAGACATGCAAACACTGGCAAATTAAGGTTTGGAGCGCCAATGACAAACATGTTTTTGAAAAAAGAAACACAGCTTTTCTCGCCTCCTGTCGCTCTTCCGGCTCCCACCTTGTATCTTGCTTCAGAACCGCCATTTTCTGAGCTCTCAGCAGTTAACTTAATCAAGATTGATACCAATGACAAATTCTGTCAACTTCCATGCTGCAAAACTTAGTTGCTGTGCAAAATGGACCAAGGAAAATAAATAACCCAAGGAATGATAGAGTGTGTAAATATTGATGTGGACGCTGGGCGCAGGGAGGTTGGAGGAGCAGACAGGAGCTTAGACATGGCAAGTTCCGCACCCTGGCTCAGTGCAGAAAGGTCTTTTCACGGTGATTTTAATTCCTTGGTATTATGTTCTGGGTGGGACTGTATGCTGTAGGTGAAATTGTGAATTCTTGGATTCCAAAAAACCATTCTAGAAAGGGCATTTTTAAAATTCAATAAAAAAAATACTATTATGGAAATGTACTGTATATAGAAAAATATAAAAATACATATATGAAAAATAGAATAATAAAGATACTCATAATCTGATCACCCAAAATACTGTACTAGTTGTGAACAATTTCCAGACTTTTTTTTCATGCTTGTGTATTCATTTCCAAATGTCTTAAGATGCAGATTTTTCAAAGTTCAGTATTTCTGTAATCAGATTGAATCTATGGGTACAAATAATGTGATAGCAGTTCCTTTTGTCTGAAAAGACCATTATTAAGCTCCTGGGGTTTCCTACAAACAGTGACATCTATTAATATTATTCAAGGAAGTACATGGATACTATATATTTGTAAAGATATTATGTTATTCATATATATACTATTTTTTTCTTTGTTGTGGTAAAGTATACATAAATGGTAATATACATAATGGTAAACATAAATTTTACCATTGTAACCATTTTTAAGTGTACAATTCAGTGGCATTAAGTATATTCACAATGTCATGTAACCATCACCATTATCTGTTTCCAGAACTTTTTTGTCATCCCAAACAGAAATTCTATGCACATTAAATAATAGCTCCCTGTTCGTCCCTCCCTTCAATCCTGGTAACATCAGTTCCACTTTCTGTCTCTATGAGTTTGCCTATTCTGGGTTCCTCATCTACCCAGAATTATATAATATTTGTTCTTTTGTTTCTGGCTTACTTCGCTTAGCATGTTTTCAAGTTTTTAATCCATATTGTAACGTATATCAGAATGTCATTCTTTTTTTATGGCTAAGTAATATATCAGATTTTGTTTACTCAATCGTCTGTTGATGGACACTTTGGGTTGTTTCCACCATTTGGCTATTGTGAGTAATGCTGCTATGAACATGGGTGTATAAGTACCTCTTTGAGTCCCTGCTTTTCAATTCTTTTGGATATATAATATACCTAGAAGTGGAATTGCTAGATCCTATGGTAATTCTATGTTTAACTTTTTGAGGAATTGCCATACCGTTCTCCACATGACTGGGTCATTTTACATTCTTACCAGCAAATGCACAAGTTTCCAAGTTTTTCACAGCCTTGCCAATACTTGTCATTTTCCTTTTTTAAATAATAGCCATTGTAGTGAATGTGAAATAGTTGTACATACTATTGAAACCTGCTTTTTCCTATTAGTGATATATCCTGAACATCTTTCCATGTCAGGTAATATTCTTGTAAAATCCTTATGAATTGCCATTTTAAAGGCTGTATATTATTCAGTTGTATGTGTGCATATACATACTCTTTAAAATAATCCCCTATTGTTAAATACTTATGTTGTTTCCTGGTTTTTTTCCTACTATAAATTATGATGAAATAAATACTTTATGGTTATTTTTTGCACTCATTCTTAATTATTTCATTGGTATAAATTCCTAGATAAGCTTTGAATCGAATTTAAGAATGTGTAAGGTTTTTAATTTATAATTCTAAATTTCCTCCACTTAGTTTTCAACAGAAGTCAAGAGCCCTTTAGCAAAAAAACACCCACACCACTACTGCCAACCCCAAAGATTCAACTGGAAAGTATTTACCCTTATGAGAAAAAGAGAAACTGGATGAGAATTTGGTCAATAAAATAGAAATTCTATCTGTCAGCTCCTTTGCCAGATGGGTTGACAGTTCCAGAAAGATGAAATTCTTTACAATATTCACCTTGGATCTGGGGATAAACTTTTCTCAAAGAAGTATGATTACTTTCTTTCTGACCCAATTTGCATATTTCTCATCTGCCATTCTTGCTCAGGATGTGGTAGGAAAATGAAAAGAAAATAGAATAAAAGTAGATATTCCACCAAAGATTTCCTCTAGTAGTTACTTGTTCTTGAAATTCTGGAGAATTTGCATGCAATGTCTATAGAAAAGAACTAAAAAGAACCTTTTGATTGGTATGTCTACATCAGTGCACATGACATGCCAAATCTACACTGTAGAAATTCTCTGGAGAATTTTCGTTCCTCTGAAAAATTGGGTGATTTTACTGAAAGCATCACAGTTCATTCCTCATTGCTTGTTAGAGTAAATGCTGCAACACTGGCCAGAGAGCAGGTATCTGAGCTGCCATCCCAGGTAATTAGAATCACCTTCTCTAACCAAGTCATCTCAGGAATGACAATGGCCTAATATTGTGGCCCTTAAATCAGTGCTTCTCAGACTTAATTGTGCAGCAGAAATCACTGAGCTCTGTTAAAACACAGATTGCTGACCTAACCCCCAGAACTCCTGATGCAGGAGGAGTGGGCAGGACCTGAGAACCTGCATTTCTAACTATTTGCAAGGTGCTGCTAGTTAAGGCACCACACTGAGAACTGCTGCCTTGCTTGATATTACCTCTCACACTCCTCCCTCACAGTAGCATCAGATGATTATTTAGGTGAATGATTAAGAGCAAGGAAGCAAAAAGATAAACAAAATAACTATACAAATTATGACAATCATGATAAAGTGCTCACCATATGAAGGCTACAACTGTGTTTTATTCATGGGACTTTTTTTCCTAGAGAATTATTGGAGTTCTCTGACTTAGAATTGGCATCAATAGACAACAGACTTCTCTGGACAGAAATAGAGGTGCCAATCTAGATCATAAATCAACTCTGATAACTAAAGTTTTCATTGTGCTTACTTCTGTGGCTTTTGTGACTCATATTTATATGATAAGCACAGAACAGTGCTGGTGGATGGCTTAACATCTCTTCAAAGATGTGTATTATAGGTCCCCAAATAAAATGTATAGTTTTTGAGGCAAGGATCCTATTTACAGTCACTTCAGGGCACTTGGCATCTAGTCAGTGTTGAGCACATGTTATCGAACAACTCAAGGTTAGGGAGTCATTCCACAAGGGGCACTGGAACCACTAAAGTATGAGACAAGGAAATGTAGGAAGGATGGGAGATGTGGTAGACTGTTACATGCCCTTGTGTGGTCCCTTCCACATTGACTCAGCACTTGGCAGTATGACTTGCTTTGGCCAATGGGACAGCAGCAAATATGACAGAACAGAGGCTGGATAAGCACTTGCACATTGGAGCTTGTCATCTTGAAATGCTTCCTCTTGGAAGCCATCTGCCATCCTGTAAAGAAGCTTGGGCTAGATCACTGAATAATGAGCAACCATAGAGAGAAAGACCTCAGAGGATAAGAGGCCATCCAGAATGTTCCAGCACCAGCTGAGATCCCAAGTGAATGTAGCACCATGAGTGACCTCAGCTTCTATGCTTGGCACTGATGAACTGCCAGCTGAGCCCTGTCAACTGCTGACTCATGCATAATGAGAGGAGATTGTGATCAAGTAATAGACAACTGAAACAGGAGAAAGGCAAAAGCAGAATATTGTAAAGTCTAGAAAAGAATTCAATAACCACATATAAGATTTCCCTCAGATAATTTCTCCTTTTGTGATACTCATAGGATAGTCCTTTGTTGAAATCTGAGGGGAAAATAACTGGATGTCAAAATAATTTCATTCATTTATTTATCTCCTCCACAGTCTTCTGTTGACCTATTATGAGCCTGTTGGGTGAATAGAGAAGACAGAGAGCGAGAGAGACACGAGGAAGCCTGTCTCTACCTTAGTACCGTGTGGTGAGTGCTGAGGACAGCCAGGCAGAGCTGAGGGAACTTCACAGCACAAGCTGCCCCAGAGGGAGAGCTTTTGCTGGCTAGTTACTTCTACGGGAA
Source organism: Lepilemur ruficaudatus (assembly GCA_963574885.1). Lineage (NCBI taxonomy): Eukaryota > Metazoa > Chordata > Mammalia > Primates > Lepilemuridae > Lepilemur > Lepilemur ruficaudatus. The sequence goes on from CAUYRT010089677.1 coordinate 83,200, forward strand.
CCTGACTTGGAGTGATTTAATTCCGGGGATCTTTATGAAACTCAGGATTTAAAAAAAAAAAAAAAGACAACTGCAGAGGTAGACAAGGAGGAAAGATAAGATTGTCTTATTAACTTAAAGATTTCAAGTACAGCTCTTCACTGTGATATGAGTGATCCAATTGGCATCCTTAAAGCACATCCCGGACACATGGCCAAGAAGCTGTTTCCTTCTGTCATGAGGACAGAGTGCCTCGTGGGACAACGAGACGCACCCTCTCTTCTCTTCCCACCCACATGCGTGCTCACACATTCTCCTCCTGCCCTTGACACTAATAACCTAGAAATTACTGGGAGAAAAGCCTGCCGTGTGGGGGAGCCACCCTAAAAGAAGCCGTCCCAGAAGAGCAGTGCTAACTAGGTGAAGACGTATGACTCTCTGAGCACCATTTCCTGACTCTAACGGAGGGAGACTGTGGCATGGAGCCAGGAAACAGAAAAGGCATGAAAGGAAGAACTAATTTGGAGCTGGCAGGGTGAGTGTTTTCTGGCTTATTTAAAAACATAGCTATAGAATTCAAACAGAGAAGAGGAATCTGACTACCGGATAGAACTACTGAAGGAGACAGGACGTCAACACTGGAGTCAACAATGCCCAGGCGTGAAAGGCTCTATGGCCCTAGAAGGGAGGCCATATAAAGAACCCTGCTTGGTGGATTGGGTGAGTTCATCTTATACTCAGTATTTTATTTCCAATTAAATCCCTTGGAGGAAGAGGTGGGGGTTATTGGTGTGCTCCCATATTAAAGAAAAACCACAATCCACTTCTTCAAAGACCTTCCAGGCAATGAGGGGAAAAATCAAACAGACAGGCAACTATAAAGACCTTCACCAAACACAAATTTATTGACTGCCAATAATATTACGTAAGCAGGTCCTATGCTATTGAGAAAAATGATAGAGTCCCTTCCCTCATGGAACATCCATTCTCATTGCCACTTAGACATGGCACATGCAGGGAGGCATGCCAAGGGCAAGGCAGTCAGAAGGGTGGCTGCCGTGTGACAGGAAGCTCACAGGGTACCTTGCTTTGAGCCCCTCTGAGCAGCTCAAGTGACCTTAGGCAAGTCCTTGAACCTGTCTGAGGCTCCTTTTTCCGTACAGACTGCTGGCAACAGTGCCCACCTTGTGTCACATGAAAGAGTCGCTGTGGGAAGGTGAGGTAGTATTAATAGCAGTTTTTAGGAGGGAGAAGGAACATCAACGCTTTGCAGAAGAGACAAGTTTTGAGCTTTATGCTGTTGGCAAATGGAAAGGCAGAGCCCTGCGTGTGGTAGCTCTCAGGGAACACGGTTGCCTCATGGATAGAAATGTGAGAATTAGGAGAACAGAAAAAGCCAGCGGGAGAACTTAGAGGAAAGAGTCAGAGAGAATAAGGCTGCTGACTGTCTCCAGCATAATTTTGCAGAGCCTGGAATTTGTCACTAGTGATATTCCCTAGCTTCTCCCCTGACGTGACGTCATGTGTTTGGTGATATTTATTGCACTGCATTCCAGGGATGCTGTGCGGGGCCATGTCCAATGTCAGAAAGCCTGGAAAACAGTCCTCGGTTTAATTTTAACTTTTTATATAAACAGTGACCTAATTTGAGGAAGGCTCAATCTGGCCAGGCGGCCCAGCCCCCGCATTTCCTCCTCGTCACCCCTCCTCTGCCCTTAGGCAAACAGCCTCCCTTTATCTTCCATGTGCACTTCGCAAACAAGCAGGGGGTCGTGTGGGCTCAGCTAAACTTGAGAAGAGAAAACCCGTGCCAGCAAAGCAAACCACTCAGGCCAAGTCCTGAACCTCTGCGGGAGGGAGCCGCTCCTCAGCTCTCACGTGAAATGTTATCTCAGAAGGGCAGACGGAGGTAGAGGCAGAGGACTCAGATGCAAGGAAAAAACGGCCAACTGTCCAGAAAAGCGTCCCTTCCTTCCCCCACTTCCCACCCCTACCCCAGCTCCAGCTGTGTTTTCTTGAGCAAGAGTCAAGTCCCCTCTTTACTCTTTGTACAAATGAAGTGAGCCGAAGCCCAGGGCCCATCACTCTGTCCCTCCAACCAGCATTCAGGAAGCCAGTCCTGCCCGAATTTACAGGTGGGCAGCGCCTCTGAGAATACAGAGGAACATGAAATGGCCCTTCTAGCTGCTTCTGGTTGCTCAGATGCAAACACAGGAGCTCAGCCTCCCACTGGGAGCACACGGGGAATGATGAATTCCAGTGTGGAAGCCCAGGGATGGGTGGGCCCGGGCAGAGGACAGGGAGAGGGAGAGTCATGTGTGGGTGCAGTGGGGGAACAGATGGGGGATCAGAGGGGCTAAAATGTCCCGGCAGATTTTAACTGACAAGCATTTAGCCAGGTCTGGGGTCAGCAAGCTTTTTCTGTAAAGGGCCAGTTAGTACATCATTTGTGGGCTATCCAGTCTCTGTCACAACTACTCAACTCTGCCTTTGTAGGGCAAAAGCCCCCAAAGACAACAGCTAAATGAATGGGCGTGTCTGTGTTCCCATAAAAGATGGTTTATAAACACAGGCGGCTGCTGGGTTTGGCCTATGGGCTGTAGTCTCCGGACACTCCTTCCTTCGGCTTTGTAGCTAATAACATCCTGGAGAGGAGACCCATTCGCCTCCCTGTTCCTCAAACCGTCGTGTGACTGCTTCCTGTGCCCTGTGACCCCTCCCTGCAAACCCCAAATGCTGGCATTGGCTATTCACGGGGGCAGAGTGGCCTCCCCAGGGGAAAGCTGGCAGGGATAGTGACTTCAGATTTCTCGACAAATTCCTCCGCACTGGCAAGAATAGGAAAGGTAGATATAGTGGTTGCTGAAACCCACACCCCTCATCAGCCCAGGAGCGGCGTAAGAACATTCCCTAAGCAATTTGGTTTAGAATGACAGAACTCCTACCTTTCTACCTTTCTTTCTCTCTGCATCTCTTATAATCTGAAAGTTGGCACTTTTGCTTTATCCTCCATATTTCTCAGTGTTCCCTTTTTATTTTCTATCACGTTAGACATTCCTCATGCTCTCGAGAAGAGTTCCTGAGTCTGATGTTCCAACCCATAAATTCATTCTTCAGCTGCACTCACACTGCCATTTTCTCCATTTGTTTTTAGAGACAGGGTCTTGCTATGTTGCCCAGGCTGGACTCCAACTCATGAACTCAAGGAATCCTCCCATCTCAGCCTCCCAAATAGCTGGGATTCCAGGCCACTGCGGTCTTTAATCGGGTTTGAGAACCAGTACAGTGTCTAAGGGCTGGACACAGAGATAGACTACTTGGATTCAAATCCCAACTCTGCTTGTAATCCTAGGCAGGTCACTTAACCTTCCTGTGCCTCACTTCCCCCATCTGAAAAATGGGCTTAATAACATCACCCATCTCATCCTCGTGAGGAAGTAAGTGAGGAATGTGTGCAGAGCCCTGGGACAGCAGTGGCATATTTGAATCTATGTTATTTTCAGATCTACTGCTTCAAGTTCTTTGTTTTTCTTTACAATATTTTGTATTGGTAATACCTTCCCTTATTTATTCCCTCACATCAGGAACAGTTTAAATCCAAATTCTCCGGATATTTTTGCTTCGGCTGGTATGTGTTGCACAGAGGAGAACTCATCCAGATGTGGGCATGCCCAGGTGAGCTCACAGTCCCCTGGGAATACCAGTGGGGCTGAGCCGTGCTGTGTACTCAAGAGGGTCACAGGCTGCCCTGGTAAGTTTAGGAAAGAGGCAGGACACAAGCCTCAGGGCAGGGTGGCAGCCCAGCCAGCCTAGGACACTGTCTGTCACTCATGGGAAACCTCTCGGGGTAGGTTTGACTTTAAACCCTTAAAGAGAACCATCATGCAGAGGTGGCCTCTCCAAGGTGGTCACCTGCCAGCTTGGGGTTGCTGCTCAGACACCCTCTGTTTTCATCAACTCCCCCTTCCATCAGGGTTTCTTCTGCCCACTCCCATGCCCTCAGACAACCGGACACCAGCACTGAGCCATCGTGGCCAATTTCTGTGCTGTAGGTGTAGCCAAGGATTGTCTTCAGGCAGGACGGGTGGTGCAGGTGTGGGGAGACCACAGCAGAATTTTAAAACCTTACTTCCAACGTCTCCTTACAATGCCAACCTGGCCACTTGGCCCACCCCCTAAACTGCAGCCACTCTGTCCCCACCACCACCACCCAAGGAAGACGAGCTTCTGTCACTCCAGAGATGTCTCAAGGCTGTGTGTGGTTACCGTTGCCCTCAGTTCCGAGAATCCATCTTCCCTCCTGCTTCTGCAGTTTCTCAAGGGTTGATTTTGGTGTCAGGAACCCGCACAGCCCCTACTATTTCCTTATCTTAGGAAGAAGCAGAAAACAGAATCATAAAATCTAAAGAAACTGAGATGTAGTCCAGCGTGGTGTCCTCGGTTCGAATCACCTATGATCGTCCCCAAAGATAATCAACTGGTCTCTACTTGAACAGCTCCATCAGCAGGACACACAGACATGAAAGTATGGGCCTGCTAGTTTTTTAAAAATTTTACTGAAAAAAAAATAGCAAAATAGCATACACACAGAAAAGTGCTCAAGTCAGAAGCTCGATAACCTTTCACAAAGAGAACACACCCAAATAATCTGCACCCAGATCTAGAAACAACAAGTAGATTTGTTAATTTTAATAAAGCCTTCCTTATTATAGCCAAGCCTTCCTTATTATAGCTGTAATTTCTACTACCTGCATCAGCTCTGTGGAGTTACACAAAGTAAGTGCAATGTTTCCTTTTTTCTTTTTTTTTTTTTAAATCTTTTTCTTACTTTTAAGCATTTGAAGTTAAATATTTGTCTTCCTATAAAAATTCTTTTTGTTCCCCAAGTTATATAATTTTACCTCTTTCAACCAATTTTGCTACGACAAGATGGTACTAACGATGATGAAACATGGAGGTCTACAGAGTTGGAGGACTGACTCAGGCAAAGAGATGTTTGGAGAACAGGTGTTTGGGGATAGAAAGTGACTTTCTGGTCTAGTCATAGCAGTATAAGGAGAAAAACAGAAACAGGATGGTGTCTGCCAGCAAAAGCAATCAAGTTCCTTTCTGTGGGTCATGCTGGAAGGTTTCATTGCTCCGGGTCTCCCAGGTGGGTGGGCGGTGTGTGCAGAGAAAGCATGAGGCACCAGCTGCTGTGCAGGCTGAGGTCCCCCAGGGGGCCTGACACCAGGCAGTGGCAGCCCAAGAAACCAGGGAGGTGCAATCAGAACTGACAGCAGGGAGACGACAGCTCAACGGAGAAGGAGCTGAGAAAAAGTTCTGGCTGCTTCCAAGACTCAGCCAATTCTCATCTAGGAGCTAACTATAGAAACAAAGTGCACTCCAAGTTCTCACCACCAGAGCTCAGGAGAGGGAATAAAGCATTAGGTGTTGAGAATGACATGAATGAGATTTGTAGATTGAGGCGACCAAGAAATTAATTCTCCGTGTCAGGGTACGGTCTAAATGCTTATGTGGACAACATGAAGCCTGACCTTGAGCCCTTCTCCAACAACCGGGGCCCCAAATGAAACCCTGGGACCAGGGCAAGGGGCTGGGCTAATTGGGCATGCAAAGGGGACATATTAAGCCAGGAGCATTGGACATGTGCTCATGTCCGCCTTATTCCATATCCATGGGTCTGTCCTTTTTAGCCTTTCTATGCGAGGGCTCTGAGAAGGACAGCATGAAGCTATCTGCTCCCCAGGAGCCTTAGGAAAACATTCTTCTCTTCCTCCTCTTCCTCCTGCTTCTCCCTGTCCTCCTCCTCCTTCTTCCTCTTCTTCTCTAGCTACTGAGTCAGTTTAATCCTAGGTCTGAAAAGACAGCCCCTTAATATATATGTTCCAAATTACCCATTATATCTATGCCTACATTTATGTAGATATTTTACATGGTCCTTTTTATATGGTTGCTTCTCAAATTTAATTATTGCTTTTTTTTATGTGCAAGGAATGACAAAAATAAAAGTGGCGTGATTGGTCTCCACCATGTGCAGAATCTCCTCATGTCTTTGCTCCTAGAACGGGTGATTATAGCTTCTCCTGTGTGTACACTTCTAACCTTTGTTCTCCTGAGTTGTAGCCACTTTTGCTGAGAAATAACTCATCCATTTCCCATTGCCACGTGCTTGACTTGTTGCCTGTGACTGTTTTCCCCTTGCATTCCATATCCAGGCCATAAATTTTAATTTATAGTGGATATTGGCCATGGAGTATACAGAAAGACTACCAGGAAAAGATAGTTATGCAAAGCTAGGTTTTTATACACTTACTGCACAATAAGAGAGAACAGCAGCTTGACAGAGTCCAGTTGAACCTCAGAAGAGAGAAGTCGGGGAGGATTATTTAGGGTTTTATGGACTGGGCTGGGTGATTTTCAGGTGGGTCTTGCAAGGCAGGGAACTGGTTGGAATTGGGCAGAATTTTGATACAATGGCTTTGGATTGGTAGGCACAGCAAGGTGAGGGTCTAAAATTGAGCTTTGGTGAGTGTCCTGTTAGTCCTGATAAATGAGCTGTCTTAGTAGTTCCACGGTCTAATTTTCCAGGAGCAAGTATCTACTGGAGCAAGTAGCTACGTTATTTCTGCCTGATCTCAGTGTTGTTCAGTTGAAAAGCAGGAAGCTATTCTTTACCCCAGAATTCTTTAGCACAGGAACAGGAAAATACGTTAGTTTCAGTTCTTATGGGGTTGCAAAATTTGCTTAACGACAACTTAAACATGCAGAGAAAATATGGTTTTAATATTTTGCCTATCACTGAGCTGCTCTTCTGGGTAAGCTGGTTAGTGGGGAACTGACAACAAAGCTAGTGATGCAGTCATTTCAGCGGCCCGTTTAGTGAATGCCCCACCTCTCTGAGTGAAAATGCCCAATCGCTCCAAGTTTTCACACTTCCACGTTTCTCTGGGTGTATAGGGGAAGGGATGTGACTTGTGTGTCTTCTTGGCAGAGGGGAAAATGGACAGCTCCTGGTTCCCAGGGTATCCAGAACAATGACCCTTGGCCACCTTCTTGCTAACTACCCCACTGGAGTTTACAGCTCAAGTTCACAGCCAGGATAATACTTGTTCTGTTTCCTGTCACTTACTCAGGCCTGCGGGTTCTGTCTGGGTGACGATCTCCCCTCAGCAGTAGCCATTCACAACACACACAGATTCCTCATTCTGTCCTCCAGCCTACGTGATCTATTTCCTGCCAAATGGGCCCCCATGTTAGACGAACTGGCACTATTCTAAGCTTGTCTACTGTGGAAATAAACGAAGACCAACCAAATAAGAAAAAGGCAACAGCTATTTATTCTAAGCTTGTTCTAGCAAGGGAGTCAGCCACCGTCGCTGTTGGCAGAGACTCAAAGGCAGGCTGAGGAGTGGGGAAGCTTTGGAGTGGGCTGGTGGGTGCCGTGGGTGGGGAGCTGGGGACTGCTAACTAGCAGAGGGGTATCCTAGGGATTGGTTAGGGGGGCATATTTGCCTTTTTCTGGTTTGTCCTAAGTTGGAGGTGGGGACAAAAATTAGAGAAACTGTCACTTAATAATCAAGCCCTGGTCATTTTGTGCTGATTGGTACAGAAGTGACTACTGGTTGTTACTGGAGACAGCACTCTAGCTTCCTGCAAGTCTGGCTTAAGGCAGGTTGGCTTTCTGGGTTGTTTAATGCAGATAAGGGGCTGGGTTTCCTGGGCAGGTTGCTGCAGGTCATGGGTCGGAGTTCGATTTTTAAGTATGGTCTGGGCATTGTCCATTTGGATATTCAGTCTCTCTTTGCTACATAGGAACTGATGGAGTCTCCCGGAAAACCATGCTCCTCTGTTTCATCCCAGTGCCTCCTGGCCCTTGGTGTTTGCATCGGCTCCTTTTGGATATTTTTAAATCAACCTCCTCCTCTTCACTCTCCCTTCATTTTTTCTCTCATCACCTCCTGGGACAGCAAGAGCAGGGCTTACCTGCCTTCCTTTGCACCATCTCCTCTTCCCATGGAGCAGCGAGCCTCCTGGCCTACCCATTGTCTCCAGAAGAATAACTTTTCCACCTCGCAGGAGAACTTGAAGATCTGGGTGTTTCTGGTTGGTGCTTAATAGGCGGTTATGGTTCTAATTTGGTCTTGAGGCCTCTCCCTGGCTATAAACTCTAGTTCTGCGCTGATGCAGTTCCAGGGGGGTGGTTGTGGTGTTTACAGAGTGCTTCTACAAGACACTTCTTTATCCTGGAGGAAGGCCTAATGCCTAAGTGTCCAGCCTGTGGCTAGGTGTCCCTTTCACAAGGCACTTGTTTATACTGGCAGATGCTCTTGTGGCGCTTGTCTGACCTGTGTCCAGTTTATTCCTGACAAGACAACCCTTCTCTTGGAGAGCCCTGACCAGGAAAGAAGTAATGTTCAGGTGTGTTGGTCAGGTGAGGCACAGAGGAGGGAACTCAAAGAAACACATGAAATAACAGAAGCAGTTTATCAGTTTCAGATCCAGAGAGGAGAGGATAGCATGCTTCACAGGCCTAACTGGAAGGAGGAACCAGTGGGGATGTGTATGCTCAACCAGGGGGCAGGCGGCAAGAAGGAGAGAAAGACCTGTGGACCAAAGCCTTTATTGGGGTCTGGAGCATTGCTAAAGCAGATTTCCGTTGATTTAAAAAAAAAAAAAAAATAAGGCCCAAGCCCTGTAAATTCATTTAAAGAAGTTTATTCTGAGCTGAATGTGTGTGACTGGCCCAGAACACATGGCCTCAAGCTGTCCTGAGCAAATACGCCCACTGTAGCTGGGTTACAGCTTGGTTTTATATATTACACGTGAGACCCTAAGTCAATAGTGGAAGCCATACGTTGGTTTGGCCTGAGAAGGTGAGACATCTCTAAGGCAGGGACGAGGGGAGTGTAATAGATTGTAGGTAGGTTCGAAGATTCTTTGATTTGTGATTGGTCAAAGAAATGAAGCTTTGCCTAAAGGCTTGGAATATTTTAGCTTAAGATAAGGATGTCCGCTCATCAGGGAGAAGCCACTGGACATTTACCAAAACTCAAGTGATCTCTCTGTTGAGTAAATTGATGGCCTGCAGGTGTGTTTTGAGCTTTGTCTTGCATAGCCTTAGGCCTCTTAATGAGTTACAAAGGATGTCTCCAAAAAGGGCAGTGGGCATGAGGAGGCACGTCTGACCTCCCCTCCCATGGCCAGCAATTCAGCTTTAGGATATTTCTGGGGTCCCCTTGGCCAATAGGGGGTCCAGGTCCATTCAGTCAGCTGTTGGATAGAGGTTGGGATTTTATTTTAATTTACATTTCCCTAGGGGGGTTCTCATGGATGGGTTTATAGCAGCAGACATGAATCCTGTGGAGCCACGCTGTGACTGACAGCTGGTCGCTGTGGCACATCTGTGCAGTCCGTGCGGGGTGTGGGGTCAGTGGGGCGAGTCAGGTAGGTGGCACCCAGCTGTCCCACAGGGAGGTCGTATCAGTCGTATCAGCAGATTCCACACTGACGAGCTGGGAGGAGGTTCAGGACTGTAAACTGAGTGAAGGGTGACTGAGCCCTGGTTCTATATGATGACATTAAACCTATATTCAGAATGGATGCTGAGCTGACAGAAAATTATAAGAATTCATGACATAGTCCAATGGAGAAGATAAAACAATTCAGATGGATCTCAGAAAAAATAGTCTTGAAAGACTTGCTTCAAATCCTATATCAGAAGCCGAATATCAAGTCTTTCTTTCTCTTTGTTGTACCATAGGACACACCCACAGACCTCTGAGCTCGTGACCCTGGAACCAATTAAGAAGAAAACCTATACTTGCAAAACCAAAAGAGAAAATTATATGAACACATTTTTTCAAACTGTGGCTTCCATCACAGAAGGTATTCTTCACTATGTTTGCACAAAATTTTTTTGTCCTGCTTGTTTCAGCCGGCTTTCTTCGGGGGAACAGAGGTTAATATAGGGAGAAATTAAGCTATTTCTTGTGCCTGTTTAGAAATGATCTCTTCCTCTTCGCTTTAACTGCTAGAGTATAAAGTCTCTTTTATCCTTGCAGAACAGGGCTCCATCTTCTCAGAAGGGTCTCCACTGGCTTTTCTATTTCCTCTCCATAATTTGGTCTCCCCACCCCCACTTGCTTGAACCTTAATGGAAAATAGATCTGCAACCCGTCACTTTTAAGAATCTTGTTCCCAGGGCTCCCTCCCTCCCTCCGCCTTTACTGCAGGTTCTTTAAAGTTTGTGCATGCTCATGCATGTGCACACGTGTGCGTGTAATAATAGCCCCTCTATCCCTTCCTGGTCTCGATTGCTCTTACAGACTGCATGTAATAATAATTTTATATTTGACTTTGGCTGTTATTTCATTCCCTCTAGTTCTAACCCATTATTTTGCATTTTTCAGAGGCTCATTATGACTCATTGGGCAGCCGAAGAAACATAATGAGTCCAAGATGATTGCACATGGCGGTGCTCCACAAATAGATATTAAACAGCTCATGAAATCTATAAATGTCCTTACTATACTGGGTGCATTATAAAGCTATGAATCAATAATTCAGGCAAGTTTTTTTAATGCTCTCTAAAAATCTAGCTCTCTAGACTTCCCCTCCCCACCAGAGGTAGAAGCTGTAGACATATAGGAAAAATAAAGCCAAAGGAGAGGGAGGAGGGGGAAGAGGAAGAGGAAGGAAAATAGAAGGAGAAATGAGAAGAATGCAAAGAAAACAGAAGATCCTCACAGCTTTTTGACAGTTGTCCACATAAGGAATAAACAATGGTAGGCACAAAGTAGGCATGCAAAAAGTATTTACTGAATGAGCAAATAAGTTTTATGACTATATTTTGGATTGAGTTTACACATTGGTTTTGATGATGACCTTTATTCAATGTTTACTCTGAGCATGCGTTCATTCATTAATTCTTAACGCTAAGCAAGGATAATGGCAGAGGCCACTGATGAGGACCAATATGCAGGCTGAATGTTGGAAAAAAGCTGATGATTAGAGGAAGCTTATTAGGGTACTGAAAAATACTAATGGAGTTGAATCTGGATCTGTGTTTATGAATGATTCCGCCATCTACCTACTTGCCAAACCCAAACATCTGGGCATTTTTCCAGACTCACCACTGTACCTAATTTTCCACCAAATCCTCTCTATTCCTCAATAGCTTTCATATATGCTCCATCCTGCCCTGCCCCTGCCAAATTCCACATTGTCATTGATTCTTGCCTTCATCATTGGAGGAACTTGCCAGCCAATCTCCTGCCTCCAGCCCCACTTTCTTCCACATTCCATACAAGGGTAACCTTTTGAAATACAAACCTGATCATGTTACTCTTCTGCTTAAACATTTTCAGTAATTTCCCATTGTCTTGATGATATTAATAGAACCCAAACTCATTCCCAGAATACACAGAGGCCTCCATGGTCCCCCCAACTTGCCTCCTGCTCTGGCCCCATCGGTTACCATGCCCACTCCCGCTAGGCAGTCCCTCCTTCCCCAGGATACTCTCATGTCTCTGCACATCCACATTTTGCTCTCTGAAATTATTTCTCTCTCTCACCGTTTGTCTTTACCTGTCTACCTGCAAGACATCTTTGAAAACTTAGCTCTCTTTTTCTCTGGGACACTTTCCCTGTTCTCCTGCCCCTTCTCTCCCCTCCACTAGTGGCTCTTTCCACTACCTCCAAGGTATACACATTTCCAAAGTGGGTATCATACCTTTATTAGCCAGGGGCACAGCAGGAAACAGATGACACCCTCTGATCAGTCTACATATGAAGAGAGTTTATTTACAAGGGACTCATTATGAAGTTGTAGGTTGAGTTAAGTGGAACCACAGGAACTGGTGTAGAAACTTTGGGCTAGCAACACCAATGGAACTGTCACCCTCCCAGGTCATAAGGGAGAAGGTAAGGGAGAGAGTGTGAGTGGGTTTGGGATGGGGTCATCCTCCCACGGAAGGAAATAAATACTCCTGAGCTTCCTCCCTTCTCTCCCCCCATCTCCTAGCAGGCTTCCCACTAGTGGAAGCCAGCAGGAAGCCAGAAGGCCTTGTTGATGTGGTCCTTGTAGACCAGTCTCCTATAAAGGAGCAAAGGCAGTGTCAGGAAGGAAAGGTTTCTCCTCTACTCTTAGGTTCTGTGGCTGGGCCTGGGAATCAAACTGACAAAAGACAGATTAATAGGAGAAAAACACATCCATTTTATTTGATGTTAATATTTTCACATGGCACTGGAGCCTTCAGAGGAAAGAAATGAAGACCCAAGGAAGTGACTAAGCCTGAGAGCTTATATACCATCTCAGCAAAGAATGATCAATTACGGAGATATGACAAGACAAAAGCAAAAGGAGTTTGGACTGGGACAGGAAGTTGTGGGAAAGTGACTGGAAGATACATGGGGAAATTAATGGAAGCTAAGTGTTATTTTAGCAGGTCTGCTTGTACAGATGCATCTTGGCATCGACTCCTTGTCTTCCACGATAGGAATGTTCTCCTCTTCCTGGTACAGGAAGGGCACCTTTCTCACTGGAAATGTGTGCCCTGCTTTTAGGTAGAAAGGGAGAGGTCAGAGAGCCCTTTCTGCATCTGCTGTTTCTCAAGGGCCTTCAGCTCAAACTAATCAATGTGCCAAAGTGGCATGTTTTGGGTCGCATGTTCTGATCCCCATCAGTGGAAAAGAGTCAAGAGTGGATCTGGAGGGGCCCAGTGCCCCCTCCAGAGCCCCACAGCTTCCCATGGATGCCTCTGCAATCCTGCACCTCCTGCTGAGTTCTGATTCTTTAACTGCTCCACTCCCTGACCAGCCTGTCTGCTACTTGGAACGGGGTTGGACCTTTCACCTCTCTTCCCCAGTGTCTACCGCAGTGACTAGCATGTAACATGAGCTCAATAAATATTTTGTAAAATTAAATTACAAAAGTTTGAATATGTACAGTGCCAGAATTGTTGAAGGCCTTAGAGATACTTTAGTTCCACTCATCTTATTTCAAAGATGAAAAAACTAAATCCTTGTAAGCCTTGTCCAAGGGTTACAATTAATAAACAGTACAGACAGGACTAGATCCTAGCTTTTCTGATGCCCAATCTTCCTCTACTACTTAATTTTTAACTATAATCTCAGGTTATTCCTTAGAAGGAGAATTCATATGCATTTCCCATTAAACTAAGAGTCTTTTATATTTTGGCAACAAAAACAAGACAGTGAGAAGGATTAGATCTGCCTGCCTTGAGTCTTTTGCCAAAAGCAATCTCTCAATTCTTTGGATAAGTAACACTTGCAAACCTAGCAAAGTGCCACAAGTTGGAGTCATGAAATGAAGCGCCAGGCTCGGGAATGACGCCTTTACACAAACTACCTCTGGTGGTGGGTGGTGAGAGTGGTTTTGCTTTAACATCCTATTAGCACATTATCTTTAGTTTCCAAAGCCTTTCTTCCTTCCAAACATACAGGTGGTGATGGCAGTGGGAGGGAGATTGAGTAAGATGTTCCTTCGTTGGAAGGCAAAGCTGTTGTTGCCTCTTCACTTGATGATTCAGCCATTGGCTGCTGTCGCTGCTGCTACCACTGCTGCTGTTTTCTTCCTGGGAAATGCAGCCATCCCTTCTGAAACGATTGCATGCCAAGAGCAAAAGACAGGGGCATTTATCATAGAGGATTAGAATCACCTGTTTATTTACCTGCACCCATTGAACTGTGTGCTCTTTGAGGGGATAGATTGTATCCTTTGTCCAGGCAACTCCAGACCCTGGTTAAGTATCTAATGCTTAGTTGATGTCACCCCAAAGAATGAAGAAAATGCTGGGTGGACTTGAAAGCATGGACTCAGTGGTGAGGGGCTAGATTCTCAGACCGGTGTTCTTCTGAGCACACACGTCTCTTCACTTCCCCAGCAGAGGTGGTTCGATTACTGTCACATGGCTGTTGCAATAATCCAAGAAGACTGTGCGCTTGAAATTTCACGGGATACAAACTGTAAAAGTTGGATCCAGCTTAATTTTCCAGAAGCTATTGGCTAATCACATGACTTTAAACAAGCTAAACCAGCTATATGAACCTCAGTATCCTCTTCAGTAAAATGAGAAAGTTGGAAACTATGACTTACAAGATCCTTTTCTGCTCTGAAATTCTCCTAAACTTCCTTCCTGTCAAACACCCCAACTCCCTTCTTTGAGGGGTAGAAGGCAGTCCATGAAGCTCCCACTAAAAAGGATAAAGGGAACTATGTGGGTTTGTGATCACAACCAATTTTGCTACTGCCAAAAGAAAAACAGCCCTGAATATTTCAGTTTCTCGGAGGACAGGCAATGTTTGAAAATCGTCTTCTTTTTTGCATTTTCAAAAAATAAAAAAAGGAGAAGAAGGAAAAGAGAAGTGGGAGAGCCATCACATTCTGTGCATAACTTTTCCACTTATAGACAGAATTTTCAATGCATTTTTTTTTTCCCTTTCTGGAGGTGTGAGGGAAAATTCCCATTGCTGGAGGAGTGAGGAAGTCAGGGGACTGCAGGAGAATGTAAGTGTGATTGTGAGACTACACTTAATTCATTAAAATGTGTGGTTTATAAAAACCGTTTTGCCAAAAATAAGCTTTGTGGGAAGAAGAAGGCAGCAGGGAAATGGATGTGTGGGGGAAAGGGAGGAGTAAGAAGTGCCAAGAGAGAAGGAAGTCTTATTTGTTGCTAAATGTTGAATCCCACATAAGAATGTGTCATGAGCCAATTCAGGGAAATTAAAATGCAAATTGGGGGAGTGCAAATATATTAGGCACAGATATTATGTATTGACATTATTATCATTCTATTTTTACACGAATTGTGAACATTCTCCAATGACTTAAGAAAGTTTGGGGGAACTTATTTGAGTTATCCTCCTTTCATATTTTCTATCTTTTCTCAAATAAAATGGCAGTAACATAATAAGATTGTGCTTTTATTCCTTTTCTGTCAATACTGTGAATTGTTTCAGAAACCAACTGTATTATTTAGGGTAACACTAGCTGCTGTAAAAAACAAACCCCAAACTTCAGTGACTTAACACAACAGAATTCTATTTCTCATTCACAGAACAATCCAATGCAGGTATTTCTGGTGGCCACACAACTTTCCTAGACGAGATAACTCAAGGATTGAGGCTCTGCTATGGCTTGAATGTGCCCCCTCCAAAATTCAGGTGTTGTTGATGTGATAGTATTAAAAGTTGGGGCCTTTAAGAGGCGATTAGGTCGTGAGGGCTCTTCCCCTTGTGAATGGGATTAGGTGCCCTTATAAAAGGGCTAGACAGAGGGAATTCACCTCTTTTTGCTTTTCTGCCTCCTACCATGCAAGGACATATCTATTCTTCCCCCCAGAGGATGCAGTGTTTAATGCATCATCTTGGCAGCAGAGATTAGATCCGTACCAGACAACCAACCTGCAGAGCCTTGATCTTGGACTTCCCAATCTCCAGAAATGTGAGAAACAAATTTCTGTTCCATATAAGTTACCCATTCTCAGGTATTCTGTTAAAGCAGCACAAAATAGACTAAGACAATCTCCTTACATCTCATGGTTTTGCTATCCCCTAGGAACTGGGAATCCTTAGTTTTTAGTCACAAAAGGAGAAAAAGAAGGTGGAGAAGGTACACCTGCTTTTTAATGGCCTTGGCTCAGGAGCAACAAAATATTAACTCTACATGTATTCTATTGGCCCAACCCAGATGCATGGGTGTGCTGGGAATGGAGTCTCTGGACAGCAGAGATCAAGGCTCAAAGATCAGAAAAGATTCCAGCAGAAACATTTGACTAGGTAAGGAGGAGCATGGACTTTGACAAACAATCTCTGCTAGTCTGTCCACTTACCATCATTTCTCTTAGACTCGAAGAAAAAATGGCAGCACTTCCTGTCCATTGACTATAACTTTTTCTGTGATGACTTTTAAGGCAGAATCCTAATTCATCTCTTCTGTGAAATTTTCATGATTCAAAGGGAAGTCCCCACATGGACTTCACTGTCACACTTCACTTCTACCTCTATGCTTTCTCCTGATTCTTCTCCACCTCTGGAATCCAATTCACATAAGGCACCAGTGCCCACCCTTGTGTTCTCTTCTTGCATCCATTATGTTTCTGTTTGTTAGAGAGATATTTCTCTCTATCAAAAGATTTCCAAGTGTTCACAAACCAGTAGGGAAAAACTCTCTCTTAAGAACTATCTTGACAGGCAGAGGCCCCAAATGACACCCAGGACATCCTTGACTACATCAGTACTTACTAGGAAGTACAGAGTTCCCCTTCCTTACACATCAGTCAATGTTAGAGCCAACTCACTTTTTAAAGGTGTAAAAACTGAGGTCCAGGTATGTTAAGTAGAACCTTACCTGAAGGTTTGCAACTGGTTTGTGGAGAACCAAGCTGAGGATCCAGAAGTCCTGACACCGCACTAGCACATTTTCCTATTCTGTCATGCATTCTTAAGAGCACACGGCCATGTGAGTCAACACCAGCCAGTATTCAAAACCCACAGAAGACATGCTAAAGTGAATATGTTTATATATGTGCCACGTGTGATGATTTTTTCTGTTAGCCTTGTGATTTCCTTTACCCACTCAAATCTTTTGGTTTCCTAGAACATGGGATATCATTTTATGTTCCCACAATAGTTTCATTAGGGCATGATATTTGATGGATTACAAGTCAGTTGTTGATTTTTTTTTTTTTTACACAAAAGGTAGTATTGGCCTAATGTATAACAGCATCAAAGATACCTAAAGATAAACCTATCAAAATATGTACAAGATAGCAAAATCGGAAGATCTAAATATTATTGAAAGAAATTGAAAAAGAGCTAAATAAATTTAAAAATATACCATGTTTATGAACTGGAAAGCTCATCATTGTAAATAAGTCAAATCTCTCCAAATTGGTCTGTAGAGTCAATACCACACCCATCCAAATCCCAGGAAGTTGTTTTGAGGAAAATTGACAAGCTAATTCTAAAAATATGAATATGTCAAGTCTCAAGAATATCAGAGACAACTTTGAAGAAAATGAAGTGGAAGGATATTATGACTTACTTTTAAAAGTGCACCAAGTCAGAGTAGCATCAGTCAGGGGATAGGAAAATGGACCAATAGAAAGAATTGAAAATCCAGAAACAGACCCACCATATATATATACATATATATCTGACTTAATTTATGGCACCACAGAATCATGGGTAAAGGACAATCTTTTAATAAATGGCACTAGTTCAATTAGATATTCATATAGAAAAAAACTAATCTTGATCCCTACCACATACTATACACAAAGAACAATTCCAAATGTGAAAGGCAAAATAATGAATCTTCTGGAAGAAGTTGTGGCAAATTTTTTCTCTAAAGACCCAGATAGGAAACATTTTGGACTTTGTGGGTCATAAGGTCAGCTGCTGTAGCACAAAAGCAAAGCAGTCACAGATAATATGTAAATGAATGAGCATGACTGTACCCCAATAAAACTTTATTTACAAAAACAGGTGGTAAAATGGATTTGGACCACAGTCCATAGTTTGCCAACCCCTGTTCTAGAAGATAACATAGGAGAATATCTTCATAATATTGAGTTAAAAAGAAGATTCTTTAACAGTGCCCAAAAGTACTAACCGTAAAAGAAAAGATACATTGAAATCCTTTAAATTCGAGACCTTCTGTTCATCAAAAAATGCCACTGAAATACTGAAGAGGCAATCTACATAGTGGGAGAAGTTATTTGCAATACATATGACTCACATCCAGAATATATAAAAACTACAAATAAGTAAACAAGACAAACAATCAATGACATTATCAGACACTTCACAAAAGGTAGCCAAATTGCCAATTAACATCTTAAAATGTACTCAACGTCATTAGTCTTCAGGAAAATGAAAATTAAAACCATAATGAAACATTACTATGCACCTACCAGAATGATCATAACTTAAAAGCCTGACAACACCAAGTATTAGCAAGGATTTTGTTGGTGGAAGTGTTAATTGACACACTCATTTTGGAAAACTCTTTGGCAAGTTTCTTCTAAAGCTGAATACTATATAAATACTCTCTGATTTAGCAATTCCATTGGTAGATACTCCCACAGAAACGTGTACCAAAAGACATGTGTAAGAATATTCATGGCAGCATGATTCATAATAGCCTTAAGTTGTAAACAGCCCAAATGTCCACTAAGTGGATAGAAGAATGGATAAATAACTTATGAGATACTTATAGAATGGAATACTATACTGCAATGAAAATACTTGAACTCCTATTTATGCAAATACCTGAAATTTTTAAATATAGTGTTAAGTAAAAGTAGCCAGACCTGAAAGAAGACATAATACATGATTCTTATCATATGTGCCTTAAACAAAAATAAAACTAATCTATGGTGTTATAAGTCAGGATAGTTGTTACCTTTGGCGAGAAGGGAGAGTGTGGTAAATTGGAGGGACATGTGGGTGGTTTCTTGGGTACAGATAACGTTCTATTCTTTGACCTTAGTGGTACTGGCACAAGTACATTCATTTTGTTATAGTTCATTGGACTATATACTTACATATGTGTACTTTTCTATATACATACAATATTTCATTTTAAAGTTTTAAAAATCCACTGAAGTGGAAAAAAAAGGCACTGCCTCCTCTTCTAACTACGTGTTTCAATCCCCACAGTAGGGCAGATCCAATGCCTGCATGGATGCTTCGGTAAGATTAAAAAGCCACCAGACAAAGACATACACAGTTTCCTTAGACTGGCTCCAAGACCCAGCTGGCTCCAATATGTTCAACTTAAAAGTCACCTGGCCTAGTGAGCACCTCACAGAAGGGAAAGTTTCTATAAACACCAAAAGAGGTTCATCTCAGAATTGCCAGGTTAAGAAAAGGAGATTGTGAAATCAGAACTGCGAAGCAACTGTTCCTCTAGCAACTGTTCCATGTCTGTCACCCTCTTTCCTGTCCCATCCTTGGTTAGGTCTCATAAAAAGTGGTTCAACTCACATGGCAAGTGGCCGTCTATGCTAGGTGGCATAGATTCGGGTCTCTCTAAAGATGAGATGGATTGATTGTATAGCAGAGAATTCTATTCCTGAATCCTTAAACTTTAATCTTCATGAGATAACTAAAGGGAATTTTGACCTCCCCAATCAGAGTAGAAGAATACTTATTCCATCTCCTTCATACTTTCTTCTCTTAATCCTTGAACTTTTAATAATCGAGACTTCCTAAATTCCTTTCCTCTAAGTATTCCACAGTAGCTAGAACAATTCTTGGTGTGGAGAACTTTCTTTGACGGGGATACAATTGCTCTTCTGTCAGTGCTCAGTGTTAGCTAACTCCAGTGACATGTTTTCATAAGCTTTGGTGGCTGAGAGCATGCCACCAGCATGGCAGGCAGGGGAAGGGTCAAACACGTCACCTTGAGTGTAGCTTAATAGAAAAAGCACAAGCCTTGCAGTCAGACAGACCCAGGCTCAAACACAGCGTCCAACACTCACTACATGCTCAACCTTGAACAAATTACCTAATCTCACTTAGACTTGGTTTCCTAAGTTATAAAATAAATAAAATAATGTTCACTTTATAGAGATGTTGTATGTGAAACATAAGACAATCTTACGTGAACATAAAATGATCTGGTGCAATGACTGGCACAAAGGAAGAAAAAGAAGAGGAGGAGGAGGAGGAAGAAAGAAGACAGACAGTCCCTGCTGTGTACTAGGCTTTGCTCTACGTGCTCTATAGACATTGACTCATTTCACTGCCATGTCGCGACAATCCTAGGCGACAGATTCTGTTAATATTACTAATTTATAAACTAGGATCCAAAGCATAGAGAGGTTAAGTAACTTGCCCGAGGTCGCATAGCTACACAGTGGTAGAAGGAGGATGCTAATCCAGTCTGGGTGGCAGTCTGGCCACAGGTCCATGCTTCCATCCACAACACCACACTGGCTTGTTGCCCCTGAAGTAGAGGCAAAAAAGCGTGGATTACTTGCTTCAAGCATCTCTTCTTTCATCTCCTTCTCACAGAGCTCAGTGGCATACCTGAGTTTTAGGTTTAGAAAGAGAGAAATGAAGAAGGCCCCTGTCTGTTTCTCCTATTTAGTGGCTTTCACTGCCCCAGTGAAGAGGTACAGAGAACAGGACTGCTTTGCTAAGCTCTATTGTCATCAACAAGCACACATTGAGCACGTGTGGCATGCCAAGCCCTGTGCTAGGTGATGGGGAAACAAAGGGACCAAATCACCTGCTTTCCCCCTTCTCTCCCTGGATCATGAGTCCGCATGGAAATGCTGTGACATAAGGACTGAAGAATGAACTCTGGGCTAATGACAGGCCAGGGCTCATTCAGCCCTACTTCAATCAGCTTTCAGAAAAGTTTGTATGCATCCAGAACCAACCCACCCCTGAGTGAGGCCAAGAGAGCCTTCTCCAGCCTGGGTTTGCCCCTAAAACAGCAAGTACATTGTTTCTATCTCCTGGACACACCTGCCAATAGCAGCTTATGACCTTCCAGAAATTACTCTGCCTTTATAGAGTAGGCTTTAATTTTAACTCCCTTTTCCACCTCCCTCTTTTTTCCAACAAAAATTAATTTAAACACCATTGCAAGCACAGAATCCACTCACGCCGATTGGCAAGAAAGGAAAGAGAAAAGAAAAGACATATTTCATTGTTTGCCTCCACTGGGTTGGCAGAGTCTTTAAGAGTTTTGCTGAGGTTGGGATTCAAGACACTCCCTCCTCCAACCCGAGCACTCCTGCAGGGATGAACGCGCCTCACTGGGCCCTTCTCAGGTCTGTGGGTTGAGGGCAAAGGTAGGTCCTAAAACGCACACCTGGCAAAACTGAGTAAGTCACTGCTCACACGAGGCACATGTTGCTGCTCACACCTGCTCTTTCCTCTCCTTTGCTCTCACCTCTTTCCTTCCTGCAGCTTCTCCTCTCCTTGACCAGGCTGGGAAGCATCCTCCATAGGGACAGAACTTGTCATGAATATCCAGGTCCCAGACCTCCATCAGGAGGCCATCAGTGCCCTCAGCAGGGGATGCTCAGGACAAGAACTGGGACTGAGAAAGCTTTCCTGAGACCTCCTTTCTTGTCGAGTGTGCCCTCCTACAAGCCCTGACCTAAGAAGTGTGTATTGAGACGGAATAAGCTGCAGGACTCTTACGCGTATTTGCCTCTAGGCGTCTGGGCCAATCTTGTGTCTTCAGGATTTTTCCAGGGTTAACCCAAGAGCAAGGGTAGTGATCTGGGCACTGTGGGAAGGTTCCTGGGATGCATGTCATGTTGGACTAAATGTTGATGCTTCTCCTAAACTAGACGCTTTGGAATTTACATAAAGAGAAGGAAGGGAAAGCTTGAGTGACTGCAGTTCTCCTGACTTGCATCATTCTCTTCCCTCTTTGCACGTGTCCACCGCAGCCTGCTCTGCGGAGCAGCAGGAGTGAATCCCAAAGCTCGAAGGGTCAGGAGGGAACAGAGAATTGACGGCTCCCAGTAGAGGAGAAAGTGGTGTCTCTGTACAGCTCTCTGAAGCTACAAGATTGATTTTCTTTTGCACTCCCCAACTGGCAATGAATCTATGGGCTTCCTGCCAGGAGTTATCACACTCTTGGAAGACAATAAGAAAGGAACAAAAATTATTTTTGAAAAATTTTCTAAAGTTGATGAATGCCATATAAGGTTCCACTTGGATTTGATATTTGCTGGGCAAGAAGGAGGGGAACACAATGTGATTCTTCATGAGCACGTACAGAAGGATCCGGGTGACCACTGTCGAATTGTCAATGCCCTGGGCCCTGACACTGGTCCCAGGGTTGGTGTCAACCAGTGGCACTCTGAGGTCTGCCCTCACCTCACCTTACATGTCCTCTGCCTGGGTGCAGGGAGGTGCGATACTAGCAGAGGGCACCCATGTACTTTTCTCTTTTCTCCCCTACTTCCCAGTCATCCCATCTGAAAAGAATGCATAAAACCAGATACCAAAGGACCAGCATATCTTTCTAAACTTCCTGGCCACCTCTCAGTGGGCAGAGATCCTACAACAAAATAAAAACTACCTGGATTACAAATGTCTGGCCAACCTGTTCGTGTGGCCCAAAGGTGTGACTGGAGCTCACAGTTGTTGGCGACTGGGCTCCCAGGCTCAGCTGAGCTCAGCACTGCAGGGCAGGGACTTCTGAAAACAGAGCCTTGTTCCTGAACAGCAAGAAAGAGCTTGAAGCCCAAAGCTCCGGTCTTGGCTTCTCAAGTGCAACATGCCTTTTGGTGGCCATCCAGCCTAAAGAGAAATACAGAAACTAGATGGAGAACAGACGTGGGATCAGTGCTACCCCCTCCTCTAGAATTAGAGACGTAGCAGGGATGAAGGGAGGGGGATGACAGCCCGTAGAAGAGCCTGAACTCCTGCCTTCAACCAGGTGCAAACTTTGCTCCTGCCATGCCACCACGGAGCCTCTGCATCCTGGTCCAATCCTCTTCCTCAAACTAAAAATAACCACCCATGCATAAACAAACGTATGTATATTTTTAACATGCCTCAGAATGTCCCCCTTCCTGTTGGGTTTCAGGGCTCTCTCTCTCTCCGAGTCGTCTGGCAGATCACAAAAGCCACTGCTTGGAACTTTCCACCACAGACAGGCAACTGTGACCCCAGGTGACATCTGACTATGGGTGCCGAAGTGACTTTGTGTTGAGAGATTAGAATCTCCAACTGCCTTGTGGTTTCAGAAGGCAAGGGAGGCCAGAACTTAAGAGAGGATGAGGGCTTAAAAATTCAAGGTGACTAGTTCCAGAAAGACCTGTGCATTTTGAGGGTCATTCGTGTGGCTTCCTGAGGAAGGTTTTAAAAGCCAGAGGCCGGTGCTGTTGAAACGTTAACCAGCGGAAACAAAGGAAGCCCGTCACCCAGCCCGACAGCTAGCTGGCTGGCAGCCTCCGGATGGGGATGGCATTTCACCCTGTGAGGGCAGGCAGGGGAGGAAGAGAAACTGACCAAACGGTTGCCAGCCTGAAAAAATGTGAAAGCTGGAAGGATAATAACGTTATTAAAGATGTCTTTTCTTTTAAAGGCGTACACAGAGCAGACGACCCCTCAGGAATGGCTCATAGTTAATAAAATAACACCGTGCTCCTGCCAAAGCACTCTTTTCCTAACTCACTTGTCAGACATTAAATACCTCTTTCCTCTTCTTCACACTTAGCAACATGCCATGAAAGTCAGAGATTGGGGCAAATAAGGGTTTTCGTGGAGAGGACATTTTGTGCTTTTCAAAGAGCGGTCCACACCTCCTGGAGGCAAGGGTAGGAATGATTAGGAAAATGTATGGGTTAAAGAGATGGAGAAAAAGAGGAGCTAAGAAACACGTCCAGAATCGTGTGGCTCAGAGCTGGTGAGTTGGCAAAGGTGTTTGGCTGGGGACCAGAGTTCAGGTCACTCGACTCTTTGGCGCTCTTTTGGCCGTGACCTCCTGCTTCTTGTTCTCCTGATGAAATGGTGGAAGCTCAGTCCAGCAAAAAGCAAGCAGGAAGCACCCTGAGGAGGACGCAGCTCCAGCCTCCCGATGGCAGGTCCATTCCTACCTCTGCCATTGGAGGTTCCTTGGCTTTGGCCTTCAGCCCTGACTTCATGTCACTTCTCTGCTTGTGGATAAAGAGAGGAATTCCTCTCACAGTGCCAACAGCACCCCCTTTCTTCTCACCCCGAGGACACTGCAGAGATGGAGTTTTGGGACGTGAGGTAATGTTGGTTCCCCGTCTACAGCTGAGACCCGAGGCAGCTTGGCAGGGACCGTGAGGAGTGGAGTGCTGCCTTTGAGATTTCTTTATATTTGGCCTGGATGTATTCCAACCTTAAACTCAAATGAAAATGTTAGAAATGTTATATTACCAAAGCGTGCACGTGTGCATGTTATGGGGTGAGGGCTGGGGGTGGGAGCCGCCCGTCAGGCACGAAGGGCAGCTGCAATACCGCTAACCCAAACAACGACCCTTCACTGCGGAATCCAGGCGCTTGTGACCGCACCTGGGAGAAGGACTCCTTCCTACCCAAAAGCTCGGATTTCGTGTCTGGATCACACCCCTGTCCAGGGAGCCCGAACATCTGGGTTCCAGTCACTCACTCTCCACTAATGAATGTGGCTGCTAACCTGAGCTAAATCTCTTCACTTCTCTGACCCTCAACTTCTTCGGTGGTAAATTAGAGATATTCCATTTGAAGAGTGTGGTTCCAGTGACGTCCACGGCAGACACGATTGCTAAATGTTGGCATCACCCCGGCTTCCAGGAGGGATTTGAAATACGGCAAATGTTGAGTGGCTCAGTGCATTTCGTTTCTGTCTTTTTTTTTTTTTCATGTTTTCTTCTTCTTTTCTTTCTTTTTTTTTTTATGCTACAAAGCATTTACAGTACAATGTTTGCAGTCACAATTTGTAGTGAGCTGATTTCCCAAAATATATTACCACTCAAGTTGACTTATCTTGTTACATTCAAAAACCTACTCTGTCAAAGTAGTCCATAGAGTACATACATAGTGCTCCA
>CAUYRT010089678.1:0-14564 GCA_963574885.1 Lepilemur ruficaudatus
CTAGCCATTATTCTGTCTTCTTTGGAAAAAGCTATTTTCAATGAAAGCAATTTATATGATGTAAAATAATTTCCTTCAGTTTGTGTCTCAGTGATACATACATGTTGTAAATACCTTGAATAACCTAAACTGATTGACTCTGGGCCATTTTGCTTTTTGAAGTTTTCACTTAAGAAAAATCATTTTATTTGCTGTGATCTAAACTGCAATATGTAAATCTAGGATTTACATAACATCCATGTTAATTATGAATTTTTGACCTTTATATTCACTTGATTCCTAATAAATTTTCATCAGAGACATGTAACTTACCGGAGACTTCTTTATTTATTGTAACTATTTAGATATATGGAATTAAGCACAAGCAAAGATGAATTTGAGCATCTTAAAAAGAGCACAGTAATATTAATAAGGACAAGTAACATTTATTGAGCTTTATGTCGTGGACTTTGCTAAAAGTGTGATGGTTTTGGGGTGATTCAAGTGCATTACATGTATTATAAAGTCAAACATCTCTGCTAATGATAATCTGTATTTGCAGCTGCTCTCAGGGCTAGCATCACTGCCTCAGCTCCACCTCATATCATTAAGCATTGGATTCTCATAATGGGCGTGCAACCTACATTGCTCGCATGCACAGTTTACAGCAGGGTTTGTGCTCCTGTGAGAATCTAATGTTGTCACTGATCTGCCAGGAGGCAGAGCTTATGCAGTGATGCAAGCGATGGGAAGCGGCTGTAAATACAAATGAAGCTTCACTCACTCATCTGCTGCTCACCTCCTGCTGTGTGGCCCAGTTTGTAAAAGGCCACGGACCTGTATTGGTCTGGGGCCTAGAGTTGGAGGAACACAGTTCTGGATGATTTATTGAAATTTTTTAGAATAACATCTCACAAGTGTTCCATAAAATACTAGGGCCAAATATTTTTAACAAATGTTCTTTCTTTCTTTCTTATTTATTTATTCACTCATTTATGTATCTTTTTAATTTTTTTTTTTTAGATAGGATCTTGCTCTGTTGCCTGGGCTAGAGTATAGTGGCAGCATCATATATATAGCTCAATGCAACCTCAAACGTCTGGGTTTAAGAGATCCTTCTGCCTCAGCCTCCCAAGTACCTGGAACTACAGTCATGTGCCACCTCACTTAGCTTATTTTTCCTTTTTTTTTTCTTTTTTTGTAGAGACAGAGTCTCACTATTTTGTTCAGGCTGGTCTTGAACTCCTGGCCTCAAGCGATCCTCTTGCCTTGGTCTCCCAAAGTGCTAGATTATAGGCATGAGCCACTATGCTTGGCCAAACGTGCTTTTTAAAGTAAAGAATTAATGATTGCTTGTTAGCTAGATAAGTCTGCAAATTCCCAGGTTAAGCAAAATCAAATACATTTCCTCAGTGGAGGCATTCTCAGAGTGCTTAATATACTAAATTATTTTGTGGAATAGAACATAATTGGCAGCATTTTGAAAAATAATTTGCCCTTGGAAACCATTTCTCATGAAGTTTTTGTTAGATCCACATTCCATAGAACACATAATTTATAAATATTATTCCAGTAAGTGGCCACATTGTAAAAATAACTTTCTCATTTCAACAGAATCCAAGCAATGGGACTCAACCAATGATTGTTAGGTCAGTGTTAAATAACTATTTAAAATCATTTCATATAATGAAGCTAGTTATAAGGAGCAATATATTACTACTTTCAAACGTTGGATAAGTGACAGCTTCCAAGAGAATAAGACCTTATGAATTCACTTGAAAAATACATAGCTAATAATTATATCACATGATAGCTACTTAGTTATGTTGCCAGTATGGGAAAATGACCAGTTGAAGGAAGGATAATTCTGTTACAGGAACCATGCATTTTAATTGAGATGGAAGTTGACTTTTCAATCAAATTCAAAAAGCTGATATCCTAGGAAGACTATTTAGGAAACTGAGGTTTTATGCAGTCAGATGTGTTTAATCAAATTAAATTTGTGATATGTAAAAGATAAAAAATTGAGCACGTTAAGGAGAATTATGATACAAATGCAGGAGAAATAACAAGAAATGAGATTAGCTATAAAAAGTAAAAATGTCAAGTCTTAATAGCTGTTTCTGACTCAGGGCTAATGAATGTATTCATTATAAGGTCAAGGAGATTTGGCAGAATGGAAAGTCTAAGAGGTCAGTGGCTGCGAAGCTAGCTGCTCCATTAAATTATTGACTAGATCACCTTGATGACCTTTCTGATTGGAGAATGAGAAGAATCTTTAGAAAATTGTGGATGGAGCAGACTTCTGGTCTCTTCTTAAAATTTCTTTTCATTCTTATAAAAAAGAAGAATAAAGAATATGAATATAAGCAAAAAATAAAGTTCTTAATAAATCTAAAGATAAGAGATAAGCAGCAACTTATAATGAGACAAAATAACTCTGTATGAGGAGCTTGAGGCTGCAGCGAGCTGTGATGATGCCACTGCGCTCTAGCTAGAGCAACAGACCAAGACGTTATCTCAAAAATAAAAAGAGTAAAATTGGTTGGTTAAAATTCTCCAAGAATTATTGTTTTATGGATGTAAAATAACAAAGGAACTGTAATCTTAATGAACAGAAATATCACATATGACTTCACAACAGCCTTATCAATGCTGATTTATATCAACACAATACAAGAAACAACAACGGAAGGCATTTCACCATTGGAAGGAAATTTACTCTTTAAACTTTTACTTAAATATGAGAGAATATTAAAAACTTCATTCACAAGGCACTCTAATTCCGACCTGACTTTATTTGCTTCATTCTTCTCCCAGCTACCTTAACCACGAGTCATTTTACCATGTATCATGAATCTCAAAATGACATAAAATTTTCCAATAGCTCATTATTATCATCTAGGAGTTGCATATCCCAACGCCTGGTGCATAATATAAATTCATGAAGTGTGCAATTAATTACAAGACAACAGGGGATGTCTGGGAGCAGTGAGGAGCGCTGCAAAATTGGACAGCATGTGTTGTTTAAGGACATTGTGATTCTCTTCAATTTTCTTTTTAAAATTTTGCATGAACTTAAAAAAAAACATACCTTCTGGTCACAAATTATTTCGTCTTGATGACTATGATGTTATTTATAATGTGGAACAACTTGTTGGTGTTGCAGTCTATTTAAGTATAAGTTACTAAGAGTCAAGTGTTCAGGACACAGGTTTGAGGTCTGGCATGCTTTTTATTTGGATGAAGTTTCAATCCTGTGCTTCTTCTAGAAGTCAATACATTTCTAAAAGTGACATTCCTCTCTATTCTCTAGAGAAAATAATTTCCATTTCTTATCTACTGGGAAGACACCCAGTTGTGTGCATTTTGTGTGTAAAATACATGTGGAGGATAAATGGATCTGCCACGTTGTATAGGGATAGGGATGTTAGGTGAATCTAATTTACTCCCACTATCTCACTTAAATGGAATATTTCAGTTTTAGAGTTCTCCTCAATTAGAAAGAAGCAATTAATTGCATTTCTATCTGTACCCTACTCAGAGGTCTAGAAACTATAGCTTCCTCTTTGTAGCTACAAAAAAAGTTCTCCCTGAACTATTTAACTTTCAACCTCCAAATTGTGTTGTAATTGAATTCTGTCAGTGGTCCATTTCTCAATGTGGTTGTTTTGATTATTAATAATAGCAGTATTTTACTTTATTTTTCTTGGTAAGATGAGGAACCAAATGAATTTTTAAATTCACTACATTTAGCCATAAATATTTAATGATTTATGAGTATAGATTTACTTATAATCTGTTCAACTCTTCTCCTAGAGTTGAACAATTAGATTTCTAAAAAATTTAATATGAAAAAAACTATAATTTACTCCTTAGACATTTTTTGCAGTGATATGTCACTTAACCACAGGGATACATTCTGAGAAATGTCTCATTAGGCGATTCTGTCACTGTGAGAGCATCATAGATGTACTTTCACAAACCTGAATGGTATTGCTTACTACACAGCTTGGCTATGTAGCATAGCTTATTGTTCCTAAGCTACCAACTTATATAGCATGCTACTGTATTGAATATGTGGGCAATAGTAACACGATGGTAAGAATCCTTAGTTGTTTGCTAATGTCTAGTGATCAACTTATGTTTGTTTTTATCCTGTCACTATGGATCCATATTCTGATGCATTATATTAAAACTACAGCACTTCATAGTGAAAGAAGAGACTGGACTCAAGAATTCAATACCACGGCATGAATGCCAAGTTAAAGGCACAGGTGATGGCATGTCTCTCATGTCCTTACATCTGGAGTTTTCCAATCAGAGTGTTATTCACTGATGTGCCTCTGATGGCTTCGGTTGTGGGATGTTGACTGTCTTTTCTATGGGTGCCACTATTCAACAAAGATTGGTAATTGCTTTAATAAATTAATTTATTTAAAATATTTATATTTCTTAGAATTATTTCTATATTTTGGATATTAATTTATTGTTTATTATAATTGATTCAGATACTTTATCCCAGTAAGATGATTACCTCTGAGTTTTGTTGCTGTTTGTACTCAGTGGACAATTTTTTGTTTGTTTGTTTGTTTGTTTTGGTCACCATTATTTTCTGATTACGGAGCGCAAAAACCTGCAAATGTGGCCAAAGTATTTACAGTAGGGCTTTGGACCTCTCAAGTTCACTTTAATCGTTAGTTTTCTGCAGCTTAGCAATTTATACGTTTCACTTCTAAGAAAGATTTCATTTGAAGAAAGCTATAGGTTTTTCATTTAATGAAGTTTTATGTACTAAATACATATATATTGAATAGGTCAATTTTAAGCTTATAAATTTGCATTAAAAGGGTAATTTTTCTTTCAAGGATTTCTCTATCTACTGCAATACAATGATGACACTGATAATTATTATAACTTTAAAATATACATTAAAAGCTAGTAGAATAGATTAGGTATCATCACTATTTCTTTAAAAAGACATATCTTTTATCTATTAATTCTTTTAAATAAATTTAATTTATTTGCAAGGCATGTTCAGTTGATGACATAAGTTCTTTGGGGTCTTAGTCATAAATTCTTTGACGAAGCTGATGTCTAGAAGAGTCTTTCCTACTTTTTCTTCTAGAATCTTTATGCTTTCGTGACTTACACTTATTTAGGTTGGCGCAAAGTAATTGCGGTTTTAGCATTGTTGAAATTTGCCCTTTGATATTGGAATACATTCTTAAATAAATGTGGTTATGTTATGCACCATTTTAATGCACATTTCTTCCTTTCTGTTTTTTTTTTTTGCTAATGCCTTATTATTTGCTGTTTATTTTATATTTATTTTTGACTATGGAAATGATGTTATTAGAAATCAAGAAGCAGGGAGAGTAGGAGGGGAGGTGTGGGATAAAAACTTACCTATTGGAAACAATGACCACTGTTCTGGTGATGTGCACACCAAAAGTGCTGACTTAAGCATTATACAAGGTATTCATGTAACAAAACATTTGTACCCTCTGAATATTAATAAAAAATACCAGTCTGGGAGATGGACATGCTTGTAGCTCTAGCTTGGGTGATGCAAAGGCAATATATGTAACTGAAATGTTTGTACCCTCATAATATTCTGAAATTAAAACAAATAATAATAATTAATAAAATGAAAAAAATTACAAAAATAAAAATAAATCAAAAATTATTCATATTACTTAAAAATATTAACAAATAAGTTAATTCTCATGGTAATCTCATCATATTGGGTCTGATATCTCATGTTTTATATCATGCAGGTGATACATCCTTCCAATTGTATAATTCCAAGATACTTTATCAGAGGTACCTATTGAATGCTTCTTTAATGACCAATATAATTCTGGGAAAAAAATGAAGTTTACTTTGTACTGTATTTTTAATATCCGTGTTCTCCCAAACTTTATACATTGAAACCTTATCACTAATATGATGATATTAGGAGGTGGGGTTTTTGGGAGTCAGTTAGGTCATGAAGGCAGAACACTGCCTCATGAGCAGTATTTGGACCCTAATAGAAGAGGCCTCAGAGAGTGCCTTGCCCATCACACCAGGTGAAGAAACAGCAAAAAGACACCATTTATGAATGAGAAAGCAGACCTCCACCAGACACCTTTATCATGGACTTCACAGCTCTAGAACTGTGAGAAGTATTACTACAATTTGTTGTTTATAAGCTATCCAGTTCATGGCATTTTGTTCTGGAAGTCCAAATGGACTGAAACTTTGTGAATTTATAACACACATCACAGTAGATATTCTAGTACTGAAATTATCATCATAGTAAAAGTAAATCATTTTTGGTTTAATATATTTTGCAAATGAAAATAGAAAAAAATAGCTAAGAAAAACTTAAGAATATAAAACAAGATAAAATATCTTGGCATATATCTAAGCAATGTATAATACTGGATCAAAGATAGACAAATAATATCTATTTTGCTCTCAAAGCCAACCAATTACTTTATAAACTACATAAATTTTGATGTGGAAGACACTGCCGATCAGTAGAAAAATGTTCATATTTTGAGTAAAAAAAACTGGATCAACTCAATATCCCTAAGCAAATAATAACACTTGATCCCTATGTCACATCACACATAAAAATCAAATTCCAGAATGATAATAGGTTATATTTTTAAAATATCAACAAAAACTAATAAAACTCTAGAATATAAGACAGAAAAATATCTTCATGAGCTTGAGAGAGAAAAATATTTCTTAAATATTACATCAAAAGTACTAAGCACAAAGAAAAATATTACTAAATGCATAAACTTGGTATTAAAAATTTCTGATCATCAAAAGATTCCATCAAGTGAGTGTCAGGCAAAGATAATAACAAATAAAAATGTGGAACATTTAATCATATTATGTAAAGGCCTCATAAATCATAAGCAAAAACAAATTCATTAGGGAACAGGGAAAAGGCTTGAACACTATCGAACTGGTATTAACCAATCAACACTTATGTGCACATATAGTAGTAACATTCATCAGGTGTCAGGTGGGTGGGAGGGGGGAGGAAAAGTTGGGTATATTCACACCTAATGGCTGCGGTGCACACCGTCTGGGGAGTGGACATGCTTGAAGCTCTTACTCAGGTGATGCAAAGGAATATATGTAACCTAAACATTTGCACCCCTGTAATATGCTGAAATAGACATAAATAAATAAACATAACAGAAACAAGCAAAAAAGAATATATATCTACAAAAACTAGAGTATCTATTGCCTAAACATAATTACTTAAATATAATAGATATATAATCAAAGAAATTGTGTATTCAGAAGTGAACATATATTTTCAAGAATGTCCATGGAAGTAGTATTTTAATAACCAACAATGAGGCAAAAATATTGTCAACAGTAGATAGTATGGCCAATTGAATACCTCAAACATAGCCCCACCGATATATTCCAGCCCACATGCTGTCCTTGTAATATGTCACTGATACACTACCATCAAGACATGGAATCTGTATTTCCTCTCCTTGTATATGGGCCAAACTTAGTGTCTCTCTTTCTGTTTACCCATAAATAGCAGGAACCATATAGTATGAATGCCAGGTCACACGGTGTGGTTGTGTTTAAATGTTTTGTCCAAAAGTCTCTGCTATGGCCTAAGCTAACAGCCAGCATTAACTGCCAAACATTTAACTAAATTTTCACATGATTATAGCCCCCGAGTTTCAAGTCTCCAGCTGAGGCCCCAGATATCACAGAAAATAGTCCAACCAGGCCTTGTCCAAATTTCCTGCTCATTGAATCTGTGAGCATAAAAAATAGTTGGTTTATGTCACTACCTTTTGGAGCTATTTATTAAATAGCCATAGTAACTGGAATGAATTATTGTAACAGAGTGATGTGCTACTGTGAAAAGCACATGAAAAATGTGGGAATGAGTTTGGAAACTGCATTGTGCAGAAGCTGAATGAGCCTTGTGACACTGTTGGTAAAAGCCTAACAGCTCTTACCAACATAGTAGAAACCTGAAGGCTAAGAAGGAGTCTGATCCTGAACAATTAAATGAAATCTAGGAAAATTTTATTGGAAGTTAAAAAACGGAATACCCTTTTTATGTAGTACTGGAAAGTTTTCAAACACTTTTGTCTAGGAACACTGGGAAAATAGAAAACCTACCTAATGAATTGGATGAGGATATTTCCAAGCAAAGTGTTGATAATGCTGTCTGGCTTCTTCTAGTTGCTGGTAGTAGAATTAAGAGATAATTGTTTTCTGTGATCGATCAACCCTTTAATCCTTGTTCCTAATTTAACAGTCTGATTTTGCATACCAATATTTTATTACAAAATGCTCTGTACTCTATACACACTGGCATGTGACCACATTCATAACATTAAATCTTTCTCATATTTTGTTATGAAATTAAAAAGGATAAGAATATACAAAGCAGAGAAAAGCAAAAAAAAGTGTATTAAAGCAAAAATAATAATAATGGAACAAGTTAAATCTAGCAGGAAGGTCAGCATGTAGGCAAACATACCCTATAGTATTATAATGTGGATAGAGATTGGAACCACATATATCTGAGCTATTTTTGATCCAGAGAATTATATATGCCAGATTTTAAGAAAATTAGTTTTTCTAGACTTTCAAATGTCAGGGAAACTTTTTCTAGGATTAATGGAAAGTCTGAGGTAGTACAAAAAGTCCTCGTAAACATAGTATGACATTTGTAGATTTCACATATTTGAGGAATATTTAATTATATAGAATATTCTCATTTTGCAGAAATATTTACTTGAATTATTTGTGTGAAACTTTCAAGTGGTAAATCTGATTCATGGACCCAAATGACCTAGATTATGAGTGGGTCTGATTAGGGAACCTGCATTTTATTTCCCTACATTTCATTTCCTACATTTCATATGCATGCAATTATTGGGAAAAAAGTAATCTTTAAAAATATCCCCAACTTCTCATAATGTGATTATCATGAATACTATAGCATGCTCTCTACGATTGATCTAATAATGCTTCTCAGGGCAACTGAAAGCATATTTCAAAGTGCAATTATAATGAAAAAATTATATGTTGGCTCCAAACAAATCAACTTGTTTGGGTAAACTGTGACAACTATTAATATGATCAAATTTGTAATTAGACAGAATGCTTAATGGAAAGATATTTCTGATGCCTTTAGTTCATCCTCCACAAGTAACACTATAATTATTATTTATTGTTTTGGGGTTTTTTTGTTTGTTGGCTCTATTTATTAATCCTGGAGGTCTTGGTGGTGATTTACCATCCAGCCAACATTATAAAATGACAAGAAATAATACTTGGATGGAATCAAGAATGACCATGAGGGGAAATTATTGGTAACTGTAAAACTGGTAAATTACATAGTAAAAAATCAATAGATGTCAGTTATTTTTACCATCATCATCATCATCACCATCATCAGTATCTTTATTTAGTGCCAACCATAACAATTTACTTCTAAGCATTGCTTATAAGGGGACATTTACAGTAGTAAATATGTGAATTATGATATCTTCTCTCCAGTATTAAGCTTCTGACACCAGAGGAAGCAAAATAAAATATAATATTTAATACTCACAAAACATTCTGGGGTAATTATTAAACTTTTAAGAATTGCAAATGTGGTTACTTATCTTAGAGCCTTGTTTTTCTAAGTGTACTAATAGTGAACACCATAAAGCACATCTATGGTACTTACTATGTACTAGACATTGTTCTAAATACTTTGTGTTATTAAATAACTTAATCTTCACAACAAAATAGTTGGGTAGGTTCTTTTATTTACTTTATTTTACATATGGAGAATATTGAACTTCAAAGAATAGAAATCATTTTCCAAAGTCACACAATGAGACAATGAACTCTTTTTTGAGCATAACATCAAAAATAATATTTTATTTCTGTATAAAACTTCAAAAATTATGTTGAAAATAGTGGTTACAGATTATGACCTCATTTTTTCCCCTATTATAAAGAAATTTATTTTAACATTCCATGGCTCTGTGTGAAATTGATTTTTTGTTTTTCTTTAGAAAAATCTACTATAAATATTTTGTCAATATTTAGCATATATTCAATGAACAAATGCTAAGTTTTTATCAAGTGCCTAATAATATAATATTTACTTTTCTTCTATTTGTAATGAATTATATTGTTTTTTCTATCTATATCATTTCTTCATTGTAAGACTAAACTCTATTTGTCTATGGCATTAATATTATTTCTTCTTTCAATTGCTGAACTCAAGATGTTAAAATTTTATCTGTAATTTTTACATTCAATTTGATATGTGATTTCTTTCTGTTTCTCAATTTGTGTTGTCTCAAACAGACTTTATAATTAAGAAATTAGGATGTGTCTCTTCCACGTTTTATGATTTAAAAAAGTTTATATCACATTGGAATTGTGTGAATGATTTTAACTGAGTTATAAAATTATACAGGCCTGATTAACTTGTTTGCAGGTATCTAAATAACTTTGCAATATTGGTTTTGGTCTATTCAAATATCTACCTTTTATAAAGCTGTGTTCATACTTTGCTAGAAAATTATTCACTGACTCTAGATTCTAAAATATGTTGTTACATAATTGCACATATACTCTCATTAATTTAGTTTTTATGTCACTATTTTAATTCTGTGTTCATTTTTCTAAATTGTATATTTTTGTTTCTCTCTATTTTTATTTTGAGAACTCTCAAAAATTCTATTGATTTCATTTAATGTTTAAAACTTCCTGTCTGATAATTGAACATCTCTGCCATATGTGAGTCTGTTTCTGGTGCTTGCTCTGTCTCTTCAAATCGTGTTTCTATATATTAATATGCCTTGCTATTTCTTGTTGAATCCCAGCAATGGTTTCTACTTTTAGATTTCGTCTCTAGTAAGCTGTCATTCTCTGTATCTACCTGTTTGTTTCTCCAATTTTGGGAGCAATGGTTTTCCCGGTACCACAATTCTCTGACGAATTTAAGAATTGTTGATTTTCAGCTTGTCTACGTTGTTTCTTATTGTGAAGATGAAAAATGACTTCTAAGTCCCTTACATGCCATAATGAAAATCAGAAGTCCCAGTCCTTCATTTGTGAAGTCAATCCAATTTCACTGGATACAATATTCTAACTTGATGGGTTTTATTCTTCCAACAGTTTAGATATTTCAATCCTTTCATTCCTTACATGGATTTTGAAGAGAAGTCTGATTCTTATTCTTGTTTCTCTATAGGTAAGCACTTTTTTTTTAAAATTCAAGATATTATGGGGGTACAAACATTTTGGTTACATGAACTGCATTTTCCTCTCTCAAGCCAGGGCCACAAGCATGTCCTTCCCCCATACAGTGGACCCATCTCCATTAGCTGTGGGTTTACTCAACCCATCCCCTCTAGCCCCCACCCCCTCATCCCCGCATGTGACCGGCACCCAGTGAGTGTTACTACCATGTGTTTTTTTTTTCTACTAGTTTTGTTTAAGATTTTGCCTTTGATTTTCTGCATATAAAAAGCTTTGGTGTAAATACTTTGGTATTTATCCTGATTGTTAGTCTCATTTTGTTTTCTGTCATTAAATTGGAAAATTCTGATCCATTATTACTTCAAATACTTCTTCTGTTCCTTCCTCTCTTTCTTCTTATGATATTCTTATTATCTATATATTAAATTCTTGAATATTTTTTCCATTTCCTTTCATTATTTTTCTCTTTGCTTTTAAGTTGGGGAAGTTTCCAACGACATACTTTCAATCTCACTGATTGCTCAGCCATTTCCAGTTTACTAATCATCCCATCAGAGGAATTCTGCATTTCTGTCACATTGTCTTTCATTTCTAACACCTCCATTTGATTTCGACTATATTGCCCAACACCTGTCTATTCTTATAAGTAGACCTCTTTTTCCATAAGTGTTTTTTATATATCAATCATAGTTATTTTAATTTCCCAGTCCGTGAATTCTAAGATCTCTGCCATGTATGAGTCTGTTTTTAATGCTGCTTTGTCTCTTCTGTTTTTTTATCTTTTTATCATACCTTGTAATTTTTTGTTAAAAGCTGAACATAACATGTTGGTAAAGGGAACTGAAATAAACAGGCCTTTATTGTGAGGTTTTATGTTTACCTGATTTGAGTATATAGTCTGTGTTTATGGTTTGTTATTTCTCTAAAAGTAACAGGCTAAAATTTTCACTAATGTCCTGATTCTTGCCACCTATATTGTCTTTAGATTTCCCTAGAGACTACTTCTTGAATAAAGTCTTAACTTTCAAGTTCTTTTCATCTGTAATTCCCTTTCTTTATGCAGGGCTCCTGTTTATGTGGTGGTAAACTATGGAGGGAGGGGAAGCATTCTATATTCTTTTGATTAGTTCTCATCCTTTAGTAGGCCTGTACCCCCTCACTGTGACCTTCACAAGTGCTTCACAGTTTCCTCGTTTCTCTGTTACGGGAGACAGAAACTCTAATAGAAACTGGAATTGGGTATCTCCCTTCCTTCATGTTAAAGAGTAGAGGAGGATCAAATTGGATATTTCTTTTTCCTTTTTTCAATTAGAATTAGGTAAAATAATTCCCCTTAAGGTCAAGCCTTTGCTAATGAGCAAAACGTGCTCTGAGCGTGCTTCTGAGCATGTTTCAAAATGGTTACTTTTCTCCTCCCCCTACTGGAAGCATTAGGGCATTTTTCTTCCATCTTTGCCTTGAGAACCTTGTGAAGCTCCTAGATATAGAACTCATGAGTGTATGTGGGTACCTCCTAAGGATTGTCAGCCAGAATTTTTGTCTCCAGCTAGTTCACACTCAGTGTCCAGCAATTAATCAATTAACCCTTAAGTGTTCCTACCAGGGTCTGACTCAGCAGCTCTGAGTTGTGGCTTCTCCTCTCGTAAGTTCTAATTTTCTGCATTCACCTGTTTCTCTAGCTTTTAGGTCAGGGGCTAAGAAGAATCATTGATTTTCAGTTTGTTCAGCTTTCCTTTCTTTGTGAGATGGGATGACTTCCAAGCTGTTTTCATTTGGATAACAATAAATATATCTACTTTTATTATGTATTTGTGACTGTTAATGTTTTTCTTAGCATTTAATTCATTTTTTTATTTATTGAGCAGTTATCATTTTATATATTCTTATCTTGGCATTTGGGTCACAACATTGACAAAATTTCCCTGAAACATTTAACTTTTACTCCCACCATCGTCCTTTAAACTCTACGAGTTTAGTGTGGTTAGTGAGAGCTATTGAATCCCTCATTTTTGGATGGAGATATTCTGATTCCACCTTTATTTAGACAGATTCAAACCAAAATTGAGGACTAGAGAAAAAGAAGTTATGGGGCTTCCTTCATGTCTGCAACTTAAGCTGCAGGTATGGATATATTCTTTTATTTTAATCTCAATTATTGAACAGCCTAATTTACCAGTCGATGTTTGCAAAGATATCTCCCACAAATGACACAATGAATATCTATAAGAAACAAACAGCCTATCTCAACTCAATTTCAATGTTATGGATTGAAAATATATACCTAAAGTAACAAGTGAATTGCATTGGAAAATACATAAGGTTATTTGCAATAAAATGAAAAGTTGAAATGACTGGTAAAAAATGAATAATTTGAGGAAAATAGTCATAAATAAAAATAAAGAAAGAAAAAAATTAAGAGCGTTTCAGTAAGTTTAACCAAATAGTATACCTTAAATATCTTCCTCCCCATCTCTTCAAGTACACAGATAAAATATATTTAACTTGAATTGAATTTTTTGAGGGTGAATGATATGTCAAAGTCCTGATCATTGATTCAAAGTTGATACTTGTTCAGATTAGAGAATGCCCATGAAAGTCTCTGCTTCTCAGACACACAACCATTTTATTCATAATATTCATGTTTTCTTAAATGATAAGAATTTTTCTTAAATGTCTTATAATTATCTCTCTTAAAGGTATAGTTAATATGACCATAACCAATGCTAGATAGATATTGGAAAATTTGTGATTCAGTGATATAAATCTTTCTTGGAATCATAGATAAAACCCACCATAAGAAAGACAAAAAGAAATGAGAAGAAATAACATGTATTAAATCTAGGCTAAATAGAATAGATGTTTTCAAATAATTTTGAACTTTAACATCTCCAAAATAAAGTATGCAAAAAAACAGATGGAAGTAAATATTCAGACCTAATAATTATTCAATTAGCAAAAGTGTAAATGTAATCTAAAACTCTATATATGATATTGTGCTTGTTAACATCAATAATTTTCCAATAAACACATTATATATTTAAAAACATAGTCAGGCAGGCAAAGATTGGCAAAATGCAAATAGGAAAGAAATATACTGCTTCAAATAATAGCAAGTTCTTACTATTCTTAGAAGGGATTCTTTCCACAAGTTTTCTGCAGAGTTATATTGAGCCTTGCTCATATTTAATAGTACCTACTTTTCATGGATATACTGTCAGGATGGTCTGCCCTTGAAAATGTTGCAGAAGTTAAATATTAATGCCCATGGGGTAGTCCTGATGTAATAGCTTGTTTAGCTAATGCAACAATTTTCCCATGAATATATT
>CAUYRT010089681.1:0-30105 GCA_963574885.1 Lepilemur ruficaudatus
AGAGTGCTAGGATTACAGGCGTGAGCCACCATGCCCGGCCATGCAATAGCCTTTTTCTATTGTAACTTCAAAAACTCCACTTGTGCCATAGATTGCAAACCATATCTCCCAGGTGCTAGCTAAAATACCTAGATTAAGAAATCAACTGCATTTTTAAAAAAAAATTCTAAAGCTGAATAATAAATTTTCCAGAAATATAATAATGAAACCACAAGGGATCTCATTAAAAATCATTAAGATTGTATATTTTATGTTATGTATTCTTTTACAATTAAAATTAAAAAAATTTTTAAGCACATCTCTTGTTTAAGGAAGAAAAAGAAATCAAGAAATACGAAGTTGTTCTTATCACTGATGGCAAGATATCATATCAACAAGCTCTTTAAAGTTGAAGTGCTGCTGGGCTTAGTGCTTGGTTCTTTTCTCTCCCGACCTGCACTCACACTTCCTTGATGATCTCTGCCAGTTTCATGACTCCTATGCACCTAGATTCCCACACTTACCATCTCCACTGCAGACCTCTCACCCAATTTATACATTCAACTGCCTACGCACACCTTAAGAGCTATCTCACAACCAATAGACCCAAATCTGAACCCCTGGTCTCTCCACTTTCACCCAAAACCAACTGCCTTAAATTTTCTCCAATTCAGTTAATGGCAACTCCATCTATGCTTAGGCCGACAACTTTGGAAGCCCCCAGAAGTTCTCTCTTTCTCTCTCATACTCCATCCACATCCTGTCTATCGGAAAATCTGTTGGCTTTATCCACAAAATAGTTCCAGATTTCAATCATCTATCACCACATCCAGTGCTATTAATAATATTCTGGCCCAAATTATCATAATCTATAACTAGATTACAGCAAAGCTCTCTACCTGGTCTTCCTGCTCCTTCCCTTGTCCCCAGTACAGTCCTTATTTTCAAACCAGGACCAGGGAGATCCTTTTAAAACACAAATCAGATCCTGTGTTTAAAATTCCCCAAGGGGACAAGGCTCGGTGGCTCCCGCCCGCAAGCCGCGCACTCTGGGAGGCTAAGGCAGGAGGATCGCTCACGGTCAGGAGTTCGAACCCAGCCTGAGCAAGAGTGAGATTCCCGTCTCTACTAAAAATAGAAAGAAATTAGCCAAACAACTAAAAATAGAAAAAAAAATAGCCGGGCATGGTGGCACGTGCCTGTAGTTCCAGCTACTCGGGAGGCTGAAGCAGGAGGATCACTTGAGCCTAGGAGTTTGAGGTTGCTGTGAGCTAGACTGACGCCACGGCACTCTAGCTCGGGCAACAGAGTGAGACTCTGTCTCGAAAAAAATAAATAAATAAATAAAAAATGCCCCAAGGGGTCGGGGCACGGTGGCTCATCATGCCTGTAAATCCCAGCGCTTTGCGAGGCTAAGAAAGGAGGATCACTTGAGGCCAGGAGTTCAAGACCAGCCTGGGCAACTACCGAGACCCTGTCTCTACAAAAAATTATAAAACATTAGCCGTGCATGATGGCACATACCTATAGTCCCAGGTACTTAGGAGGCTGAGGTGGGAGGATGGCTCGAGCCTAGGAGTTTGAGATTACAGTGATCTATGATCACATCACTGCACTCTAGCCTGAGTGGCAGAGCAAGACCCTGTGTCTTAAAAATAAATAATAAGATAAAATCCTCCAATGGCTCCACATTTTACTGAGAGTAAAATCTCAAGGCCTTACAGTGATTTGTAGGCTCTACACGATCCAGCCTTTGACCCAGTACCACTCTGACCTTATCACCTACTTTATCAGCCCTTCTTCATTCTACTGCAGTCACGCTGGCTCCCTGTTGTCACCAAACAGGCCAAGCCGCCTTAGGGCCTTTGGTCTAGCTGTTCTCCACTTGAATGCTCTTCCCTCAGATTATTTCCTTCAGATATTGGCTCAGATTGCATCTTGTCAATATGGACTACACAGACCACCCTATTTAGTATAACTGCTATTCCTACAATGCTGTGCAGTTTATTTTTTTCCACGGCATTTAGCATCTTCTACCAAAGTACATTATTTATTTTGTCTACTTTCTCTTTTACCTGGTTAGAAAGTAACTCCGGGGAGACAGCAATCTTTGTTCTGACATATCCCAGAAACATCACCTGTCACACAGTAGATGCTCACGCCTATGTGTTGAGTAAATGAATTCTAGAAACATGTTTTCTCAATTCGAACAAGGAAATATGTAGAGCCCAATCTATACAAACTTTTAACTATTCCCATTTTTTATCTAAAATCTGAAATATTCAAGGTTATTTCTACATAAATCCTAAATATTCAGGAGAAAAAAGTAAAAAGGTTTGTACTCAAATAACTTTCTTTACAACATAGAAGCAGATTTCTAAACATCTGGAATTGTGGAACCATCCAGATGTGTGTCTTGAGGAAAACAGCAGCAGCAAAAAACATTCGGCAACTGACTGTTTCAGTTTATTATAACCTGCAACTTCATTTACATTTACTAGAATCACTAAATAAAATGCACTATAGGCTGCTAACACTTTATACATATCACTCTGTGCTACCTAACGTTCAAGAATGTTATACTGTCAGATAAAGCATATAGCTTGACGTCTTTAGAGTTCAAAAGCAATATAAACTCAAAATAAGCCTTGAAGGTAGATAACTCCAGATATTCAGTATTTCTAAAGATCTCCTGGTTGGAAGAGCATAAATAAGCGTAAGAGGCAACCTTTACTACTACACCATTCTTAAGCATATACAATCATGTGTGTATGCACAATAAGGCAAAAATATCCAGCCTTTGAAAACAAAAATAATTTTTAAAAACAATGAACATTTTTAGAAAATATTCATTTTATTTTCCCAATAGCATACTCCATAACTATTTACTTGATTGCTTTATTGATTGATTGCTATCCTGGAAGGGTGAAAAGGAATACTATTGTTTGTGGCCACTGAAAAATTACAATTCTGTTAGATTATCTGAAACACATCCAGCTATGCTAGTCCTAATTCCTATTTTGAGCAGGCATTAGTAGCTGTTATGTAGCAGATGGCCTGTCACTACAATTTAAATGTGGGCACTGTGCGTCTGAATCCCAGCTCCACCAATTGCTAGGTGACTGGTGTTAAACGCCGTGTATTCCTGTACATAAGTGTTACAAGTGCACACTCTGTGATGACTGCTGCATCGGGGCTGGTCGGTGTCCTCTGCTATACTTAGCATGCTGTTTTCTTAGGTATAGACCAAACTTATCACTGCATCAGGAAGGGAACTAGAGGGAGGTCTCTCACACCCCAAGCACACACTGATGGAAGTTCCCCTTTTGGCTATGTTCTACTAAGAATGTTGGTCAAGGTTACAGAAATCGCTCGCTATTTAAGGCACACCAATTATTACTTTGTGTCTGCAGCTATGACCAAACCGGAAGGTGGGAGTGGAGAGAAACCACAATCAATTACATATGTTTCTTTCTGCCTGCTTGCAAAAGGCAATAATGCTAGTTGACACCATCTTGAGCCAGAGGAGGTTCACAGGCTGCTGTGCTTTATCTGAAAATTGTTTCCAATTCATTTTAACACCCAATCTTGGTCCCCTCTTTTATTGGTAAGCATAACTGCATAGAAGAGACTGGGCCATAAATGTATTGAAACACCGTGTGTTACTGTAGCACTGGTGGTGGGAAGCTGTCCATCCATACAGATAAATTCGCAATTTGAAAACAGTCACGTTTTCTGCCAGAGCCTAAGATTCCTAACAGTTTTCAGCTTTGATATTAATGAATAGACCATGAAGATTTTTAAGTATATCATCATATAGCTGGGCCTGAAAATTATGTCAGATTTTCCCCATATGATCATCTGTATCAAAAGGCAACTCAGGTACCACGTACATGCACACCTAGGCAGCTTCCCTTGGTCCCCAGAGGCAGGAATTTAGCTATGTGCATGTCAGCTGTACTACTTTATATTATTAAGCACTAAATAGTCTTTTACAGCAATTTAAACAGTCTTCAAGCCAACCCCATAATAAAATTATCATCTTCCTGGGGTCAAATCCTGCTAGGGATCAGATGGGTGACTGACTTACTTTCTCCATACTTTTATTTCTTCATCTGTAAATGAGAATTCATAGGGTCCCTAACAGTACCCACCACAAAAGGCTGTTGTGAGGATTACATTAATTCAAGTACTGAGACAGTAGCTGGCACATGAGGCAAACCCTGTTATAACTATTTGCTATTATCACTGCTTGTGTAACAGTCACTGCTTCATGATGCCAGGGTGGTGATCAGGGTACCAGATCCTTAGTCTCTGCTCCTCCAGCCTTTTGAGACCCCTACCTCCTTCCATGACTCATCTGCTTCTATCTGTCCCCACTGCTGCCTGAGGTGTATTTTCCTACCCCCTGGCCCTCGCTGAGCACCTGCCGTTTGCTTCAGTGCCCAATTGCTCCGCTACTCTCTGGGATTACAAATAGACCATTATGAATAAATACTGTCAAAATCATGAGTTTTTCACAAATTAATACAATAATGAATTATTCACAAGTGTACAGACCTTGTACATCAAGCACGAATCTCTTAGTCAATAAAAATGATAACAGCGTTTAGTAAAGAAAAAATGACATCTGACAATTGATATAGAGTAGAATTTACTGCAGATAATTCAAGTCCCCGGCGATTTAATCATCATTCTCCACATTATCATCGTCACAGGATTGCATTATTGTAAGCGTGTGCTCTGGATTCCATAAACTTTTTTCCTTTTTCCTCTGTTTGACATTTCTGCATTTGCTAATATCACAATTGCTAGTTTTAGATAATAAATCATTTTCAGAAAAGTATGTTTAAGTGCCCATGACCACTTTAGAAAATGTCTTTTGCAGAAATTTGGATGGAACTGGAGACCATTCTCCTAAGTGAGGCATCTCAGGAATGGAAAAACAAGCACCACATGTTCTAATAGCTGGGAGCTCATCGATGGGCACACACAGGCACAAAGACGTAAAGGTCATTGGAAATCAAAAAGGGGGTAGGGGTAAAAACCAACCTGTCAGGTACAATGGATACTATTTAGGTGATGGGCACACTAAACGCCCTGACTTAAGCATTATAAAAGGTATCCACGTAACAAAAACATTTGTACCTCCTTAATATTTTGACATAAAACCTCAGTATTTTATTTTAGTAGATCTCATCTTTTTGCCTCCAAAGTACAAACTGTAAACATTGAGAATAGCCAATGATCAACAGCAAAAGGAGTCATAAAACCCATGAAGCTGCTTCTTTGTTTCATTCTTTTTCTTCTTAATTAAATGTACTGAGTGACAACTCCCTAATTAAAAGTGCCAGGTACTTGGCTAATTACTGGGCAAAGAAAGACAAATGAGACATTATCCCTACGCACCCTCAAGTAATTCATGGTTAAGGGGGAAAGAGACACATCCAATTCCGTAAGTATCTGGAATACGTGCCTCCCCCACCGATCCCATCCTCAGCTGACTGTGGCTAGGAGGCAAAGGCACCAGCCCAGGCACAGGACAAGAAGAACCTGAGCTCTGGCGATGCAGAGGGTGCAGAGAAGAGGAATGGCCAGGAGAGGTGCTGAGGAGAATATCAAGAGGGGCTGGCTGTAGAAGGCAAGGACAGGAGGAGCAAAGGATGATGCTTACGTAGGCCCCCTGCTAGCACCATTGGGAAGCAGTGACTTTCATTTTAAGAACACAAGAATATAATTTCATGTGTGATGATTTTGC
Source organism: Lepilemur ruficaudatus (assembly GCA_963574885.1). NCBI lineage: Eukaryota > Metazoa > Chordata > Mammalia > Primates > Lepilemuridae > Lepilemur > Lepilemur ruficaudatus. The sequence continues at coordinate 5,738 of CAUYRT010089681.1, forward strand.
CAGCCTGTGTGACTGTCCAGGAGGCACAGTCTGCCCTGACAGTCATTAGGTTCGGCCATCCCTCAACACTCCATGTGCCCTTATTTTTAAATCTCACTGTTAAAGTTTTTAGATATATTCCCTTCGGGACTTTCTTTTAAAAAACATTTTATTTGCATTTTAAGTGGGGGAGAAGCCTATTTGCCTGATTCAGGGCCAAATGTACAAAGGTTCTGACTCTACATTATTTTTTGTTGTTTTTAGTCTAATTACGGGCTAAATCACTTGTCCTTCTTCCTCTAAAAGGGCTGATTTCCTTAATTCTGTTAATAGCAGCAATAAAAATAATCCAAATGACCATGATCAAAAGAGGAAAAAAAGCACTCGGTAAGAGCCTCGAGAACTTTTTTGGGTGTGTGCTGCCAGTTCCTTTAGAACTCAACAGGGTTAATCTTTAAAGTGCCCAGGTGACAAAGTCACAGCAATATTCATAGCACATGCCATATGCCCTGGGACTTTTCCCAAAGCATGTTCTGTAAAATGCTACTCTCACAAGAGGATCCCTCACCTCCCCCCATCCCTGGCCATACCAGGATTCTCTACGAAATATTGGTGACCTGTCAAATTTTAAAGCTTCATATTTCATACTCATTATACCAGTGGGCATATTAGAGGCTCTGACAAGCTCTGCAGTAGAAAAACCTGTTGACCTTTGAAACCGATGTTTGTCCAGGAAACCTTTCCACATGGAGCTAGTGCGTCCTGGAACATGTTTTGGAAAAGGCTGCCCTAGGGACTCCTGCCCACGTTCCTGATGCTATGCCTTGGCTATTTCCCATACTTTCCCATTTCCATTACTGGCACCTGCTCCTGACTTCCCGGTAATCATGTTGATCTTGTCTGCTTTCGTGACCCTGACTTTGAAATGATGAACCGAAACGCCAACCTGCTCGTACCCTTTGGACTTGACCCCACGTGCTCCCAGCTTTGTGGCTGCACAGTCCCACAACACTCTGTCCACAAAGGCAGCACTAGGACGGAACCCAGAATGTCTGGGTTCTGTGCATGGAGTCTAAAACTAGAGTAGCCCTCAGCCTAGACACTCTTACTGAATCACCTTCTGTAATTCTACCAGTCTTTCTCTTGATTCTCCACCTCCCTCAGGCCTCTCACCTGCAAATTCCCCCAGTCGAACAGACCTGGAGGCCACAACTTAGTAATCACAGGAAATCTCCACAGGAACTTGTTCTTTCCTTGACATGGATATAAAATAAATCTGCATGCTTCTTTAAGTACAAGATGGAAAGTATTACAACAATCAACAATACAGAGACCAGTAATATGTAAATGCAGAATAACGGATGCAGTTTTATTTCATTGAGACAAGTATCACAAGACCTCCAACAGAACATCACTCGCCTTTAATTCAAGTAATGAACAGAAGCACTGTTCCTTTGCTTTGTTACCTCCTGTGGGTTTCAACTCCAAGAACAGGAAAAACACTTCACACCAGGGCCTCTGATTCCAAGGTCACTCCTCTTCCCCCTACAACCAATGGATCTGTTGTGAAGGTCGGTATGTGTTTTGCATTAGAAATGTGTTCATGATTTGGAGCTATATTTGTAGTATTTGGGGGCTATGAGGACCTATCAGTACTTGTTCAATTTTGCCAAGGACTACTTGCCACGTATAAGTACTACAGTGATTTTAAATCCAAAGGAAATGAAATAAATATTTTGAGAAACAATATTCACAGAAATTACTAAAGATACCCTAGTGTGTCACAAAACTGAGTTTAAGAAATTCTTTGAGATTTTAAATGAAGTCTTAGGATCTGTTCTAAGAAATTAAGATAATAATGACTGTCCACAGAGCGAATTCAGATCTTTAATTCACTTTAAGAATGCTACCAAAACCCAGCAATTACAATCTGCTACAGACTTCAACCATTTCCTCTCCCTAGGAATATGTTCCAACTAGTTCCCCTACGGGGTTAGAAGCTGTAGAAAAAAAGGTTAAGAGCTGTATGTATGCATTAATTCAACATGCATTCATGTGCTACCTTGCAATAGGGGTTATTGGAGCAGGATAAGAGAGAGGCATCCAGTGGGATCACTAGGATCCTCACTCTACTCTCAAATAATCAACTCTCCAGTAGGAATATCAAAACATCCCTCTCCCGGGGGTCTGTAATCGACTGGTCACATGCCCAATCCAGTCCCTCCATTTGTTTTTATCAATAAAATTTTACTGGAACACAGCCAAACTCATTCATTTTTTTTTTTGAGACAGAGTCTCACTCTGCTGCCCAGGCTAGAGTGAGTGCCGTGGCATCAGCCTAGCTCACAGCAACCTCAAACTCCTGGGCTCAAGTGATCCTACTGCCTCAGTCTCCCGAGTAGCTGGGACTACAAGCATGTGCCACCATGCCCGGCTAATTTTTTCTATATATTTTTAGTTGGTCAATTAATTTCTATTTATAGTAGAGACGAGGTCTCACTCTTGCTCAGGCTGGTTTCGAACTCCTGACCTTGAGCAATTCGCCCGCCTCGGCCTCCCAGAGTGCTAAGATTACAAGCGTGAGCCACCGCGCCCGGCCAAACTCATTCATTTATATATTGTGTATGATGCTTTCCACTACACTGGTAGAGTTCTGTACCTGCAACGAAGAACACATGGCCTGCAAAGCCTAAGATGTTTACAATCTGCCCTTTACTGAGAAAGTTTACAAAGCCTGACCTAAATAAGCAAAGCAACAAACTATGAATTAGTGCTATAATTATCCAGTCTTGGTTCTGTCCCCAGCTAGTGGTATGATCTTGAGCAAGTAAAACCCCCAGGTTTTTGGGAACTCATTAGCACATCACAGCACAGTTGATCTAGTACATCTTGGCTTAGAACCCACTTTGGGATGTATTTACTTAAATAAATACTATTATTTGGTATAACCCATAGTTTCTTATTGTTCTGAACCCTGCATGCCTAGCATGCTATTAATATTATGTCAGTTGCCTAACTAATATTCTAAGCAAAAATTACCTTCTCCAGCTATCCGCTGCATGTGAACCAGTACACCAGAAGCGGTTAGCCACATCTAAAATCATTCTTTTTGATCAGTGGTTCTCAACCATAACTACAGTTAAAATCACCTGTGGAACTTTAAAGATGAGAACTGCAATACCTGGGCTGTACCCCAAACCACTTCAGTCAGAATCGCTGGGTGGCAGGACCCAGGCATCAGGGTAGTTTAAAGCTTCCCAAGTGACTCCAACATGCAGGCCAGGTTGAGAACCACCATTCTTGGTGTTATGAAAACAGACTTAGATCAAATTAGTATTTGCAGTGGAGTCTATATGAAATGAATACCATAATTTTGAGCTGTTAAGATAAAGTTTCACCAAAATTATAAAATGAATACACCATGAAGACTTACCAATTGTAATCAAAATTATTTAGGCTCATAGCACCCTACATACCAAGTACGAGGCCGTCTTCACACATGAAAGTAAGATGATCTGATCTTAGAATCCATTTGTGACATAATACACTCATCTTTGTCTCTGGTTTCTGATAAAAAGCAGCTCCCCCAAATCCTTATAATTTCCTAAGTGATGGGGGTAATAGGAACATCTTTTGTTGTTAACAGAGAGCTCTTAAAACTTTTGGAACTTCCTGGGTAACCAGAGCCTCTTTCGTTCTAATGAGGTGACTCTTAGTGCAACACTAGGTAGCTTCAGGATGGAGCTGGTTGCTAGAAAAACCAAGCCTAGAATCTTCAGTACCATTCCCCCCAACCTCTGGGAAGGGAGAAGGGCTGGAGATTAATCATCATTCACACCTACATGATGAAACCTCTAAATGACAAGGATCAGGGAGCTTCCAAGTTGGTGAACAAACTCATGCCAGCAGGGTAGCACACACTAACTCCATGGGGCAGAATGACCCATGATCAGCAACCTTTTGGACCTTACCATATATATCTCCCCATCAGGCTGTTCATCTGTGTCCCTTATAAAATCCTTTACAATAAGCCTGTGAATGTACATAAAACGCTTTTCAAAGTTCTGTGAGCTATTTTAGCAAATTATCAAACCCAAGGAGAGGGTCATGGGAACCCTCAATTTACAGCCAGTCAGTCAGTCAGCCAGAATTACGAGATGTCCAGGACTTTCAACTGGCATCTGAAGTAGGGACAGTCTTGTGGGACTGAGCATTTGACTTGTGGGATCTGATGCTCACTCCAGGTAGTTGATGTCGGAATTGAAATAAATTGTAGGATATCCAGTTGGTGTCCAGAGTTGAAGAACTGGCTGCTGGTGTGAGGAAAACACTCATATATTTGGTGTCAGAACTGTTCTCTGGGTAGAAGGAGATCATACCATCACTGAAAAAAAACCTAAACATCTCCTGATTTATATGAAAAGCCACCAATTAGGAGCCTTCAGAATTCAAAACAAGGAGATTATGGCCAATGGAGAGTGTGTAAACCTCCGCTATGGAAGGAGAAACTTCTGAAATGATGAAATTAAAATTTTTTATTGACTTCATGAAGTATAGAAGAAATAAAAACAGATGTAGGAAAAGAACTTGACAGGCAAAAGTAAGTTTTCTAAGAGCTATAGCCAAGCCATTTATTCAAGACGTCTGGTTTATAAATTGACCAGAATCTTGGCTTTTCCCCTTCCCTCTGCCCACTGCCAAACCATTTTCCATTTATTCACAACAAATTTATCTACAGGTCCAGAGAGAAGAAGAAAATCAAACTGCTCAGTGTTTCCTAAGTTTTGACAAGGACGATGTTAAAACCAAATAAAATTATTTTTAATTATCTTAATCACAAGTCACAAAAAAAGAACAAATGTTTCTCTTCATAAAAGGGAAAACACGGTCTTTTCATTGGCAAATCTTCCCTGTCTTTGTTGATTTTCATTAATGTCATACTTGCTTTTCTGGTTTATTTTTCTGAACTCTATTGTTCAAACCTGACTTCCAGCAGCTAAAACATCCCAGCCTAACACTATTTCTGTAAACTAATTTCTGTGAGCTCCATCTGCTTAAAATTACCTTAACCCACCGTCCTGCAACACAGTTTTGCTATTATTGATGCTGGTCGTTCCTTTGTTGAACCTATATAGTTTGCTTCATGACAATGATGGGTAAAATGAACTCTACCAAGCAGGAAACACTCCTTGGGACCAGCTAGTTCTACTTTAAATGCACCAATACCATCACTTGTAGTCCCAAGGTCAGGAACAGCCAGACCTGCTGTGAAATGCAAGGCTATGTTTCTATGGGAAGAGCATTTTTTCCCTAGGAGAAAACAGGGTGGATTAGTAAAACTAGAGGGTGAAAGGTCAAAATTTTAACATTTATTTTCTGACCATGGGAAACTTACTTAACTTCCTCATAAATTAGAGACATTCTGACTGCTCTAGTGACACTGCTTAGGCATAGGTCACAGGTAGGTAGATGCAGACCCAAAAATTATATTTGACTGTTGGCAAATTTTACAAACACATCTCACAAATTAGATGGCTCTCTAAAAAAAAGGCTTGGTGGCATTTTCGCAACACTTTTTATTTTGATATTTCCTCTTTTAATGCAAACATTAATATAAATCCCATTTTACTGAATATTTAATATGTGACATCTTACAAAGTTAGGTGTTTGCTTTCCTTACTCCCTGCTGCGGAATCAGACCAGTAGGCCCCACAATTTTTTCTAAACCAGGAGCACAATGGCATTGTGTGTGAAGCTTCTAACAGTGAGGGGGATTGTTTCAGTCATGCAAAACTTAAGAGCAAATACTGCATCTAGCTTATCCATTATTTCCTATATTTTTTTCTGGCTAACAGAAGGAGGAAGTCAGGAAGCAAAAAAATGAGCCAGTTCAAAGATAACCACTTTTCCAATTCAGAATTTTAAAATGACATTACTTAAATCATGTCTGGCTATGTCTAACCCATTTTTTGCACAAATAAAAAGCTTATGCTGTTCATTTAATAATGAAATCAAACTTATTACTACCTTGCTTAAAACGCTTTAATGGAATAGCAAGGCCCGGTAGGGGGAAAAAATTCCTCTTCACCCTCAGATTTCAGTATTAAAGGTGTAATATCCATGTACTCAGAACTGCGAACCCCTAATGTTCCGGCCACACTCCCATCTTGTCCGTTCCTGGAATGCATTATCCTCTGTTCATCTTCCCTTAGCTTGATAGTCTTTCTTTAAACACATTCATCAATATCTAGTTCCAATGTCACCCTTTGTGAGGAAATTTCCTTGAATCATCTCAAAAGTCTTCACTCGTTTTCAATTCTCCAAACATCTATTTTGCATCCCTATTATGACATTTATCACAGTCACTGCTTTTAGATGTACATGGGGCTGGCAAACTTCAACTTCCTTGAAGGCAGCGGCATTAAAAATGTTTAGGGATTGAGTCTAGTGAATACAGTTTATTTCCTGTCCCTAAACGTATCTTGTTACCACTTAGTATCTAAATAGTTAGTTAATTTTAGACTGAAGAGGTACTGAAAATATCTTCTTTGCTGGTTATTTTTATCAATGTATTGCTATTCTAAATTAGCAACTCTGATGGAAATAAATCAAGAAAAATGTATGGGGCAATGTTAAAAGAGAAAAACATGGCATTCCATACAAATTGATAATTTCACCAGTTTGAGTCACTGGGGGCTTACATTTACAAAATAACAAAAATAATCATTGTCAAGCTTTACAATTTTTTTTGCTACAGTCAAAATAGATTTCATATTTCTAACAAGTCACATGATCTATTAACAACATTATTATTGAGATCAAGTATATTTTCATATAGCAAAGATTTCATAAATTAACTGTTGGCTATAGATTTTCAAATAAAGGTTGACTTCCAATTATCCAGATAAATTTGAAAAGAAACTGTAGCAAGTATAAATATACAAATAATGTTCACACTTTGGTTCACTTCTACCCCTTCACATCAGGCTTCACAAGAACTATTAAGAGGAAAGGTTTCTAGATTACTTTGTATTTAATACTCATTCTTTTCCTATCTTCCTCCTACAACAGTGTTTCAAGGAGTGAAATGACTTAAATGCAGGAAGAGAAAAACACAAAAAACAAAGAGGTGGAAGTATATCCTTAATTAAGTACATTTTTAATAGCAAAACATCTTGCCACAATTTTCTCCATATAGACGATACCCAATTCCTTGGTTTCACACCCCAAACCTTCTCCCCTATCTCTTTCCAATCTTCCACACAGCTCGTTAATTCATCGTCCAAAACCATTTATGGGCCCCATCCACAGACTACAGTCTCATTAGCCCCTTCCCCACTTTCTGTCTCAGTTCTTCATCTTTATAGTGTTCTTTAGATTAACTTGGCCTCTGAGAAATCTAATGGAAGAAACTCATTTTTATATTATTTTTATTTTGATTGAGATGGGGTCTCATTCTGTCACCCTGGCTAGAGTGCAGTGGTGAGATCACACCTCAATGCAACCTCCAACTCCTGGGCTCAACCGATCTTCCTGCTTCAGCCTCCTGAGTAGCTGGGACTACAGGTACAAGCCACCACATCCTGCTAATTTTTTTTTTAAGGAGGGGGGGGTCCTCACTATGTTGCCCAGGCTGGTCTTTAATTCTGGGCCTCAAATTAGGGATTACAGGCACGAAATGCCACGCTGGACTGGAAAGAATTCATTATTCACTTTCTGCTCAATAATGGAGACCAGAAGGTACCCAGCAAGGACGTTTACTCTTTAAAAGAGAATTGGGGGGGAAGAAATGGAGAACATTATACATATTTATAATTTATTAACTTCACTTATATTCCTGCTCATATCACCTTAATGAATATATACCAAAAATAACAAATGGGGAAAAATTTCCTAACAGAAAATGGCATATGAATATTAGAAATGTATCTATTCAACAAATATTAACAAAGCACCCAGTACGTATCATTACCTTTCAGACCCTAGAGATACAGCAGGGACCACCACAACAAAAGAAGCACTTATATAACATGCTAAATGGTAAAAGGGGCTGTGAAGAAAGGAAAAGTGGAGTGAAAGAGACAGCGAGCCATTGGCTGGGGGGCTGTTAGTACATCCTATATCTAGGGAGGGCAAGGAGGCCTCACTGATAAGGCAACAGCTGAGCAGACAGGAAAGAAGTGAGGCATGCAAGTATTGGAGGGGGGGTTAGCATTTCAAGCCAAGTGTAAAACTGCAAAAATCTGCAAAACAAGCATACTTGATGTATTCAAAAAGAAATAAGACAACATGAACGGACTGGGGGTGCATATTTGATGCTGAGGTCAGAGAGTCAAGGGGGCGGTTGGGGCCACAGCAGGGCCTAGCACATAACTGAAAGGACAGAGGCTTCTTCCTTTGAGCGGCATAGAGATTCACCGAAGGACTGTGAACAGGTAAACGACAATTCTCTCTTCTCTTGCTAACAGTGCACTCAGGTGTTAGAGAACAGACTCAGGAAGTGGGGGGTAGACAGGAGTCTCCTGGGACGAGCCAGAGGAAAGTTGGGTGCAACCTGAAGTGGGGTAATAGCAGTGGAGACAACAGGACGTGGTCAGTTTGACAGATCTTGAAGCAAGATTTGTTGACAGACTGAATGTAAGTGGAAAGATTCAAGACTAAGGTTTCTGGCCTGAGCATAACAAATAACAGCTGCTGCACTGGTGGTACAGGTGAGCATAGCTGCCTTCCAAGAAATGCTGCTATCTAATGACATGGAGGAGATGGACCTCAAGGATAAACTGTTTTGTTTTCTTTTTTCATTTAAAAATTTTTTAAAATTCTTGTCTGTACTTAATCTCTAAGAGGGCAAAGGACTCATTTTTCTCAGGCTGGGTTTTAATTACCACCGTGCAGAATGACCAACTTCCATGATTAACACTATTTTTCTTCTCATAGGTGTTTTCCTTCTGCCTGCTTCAACACATAATCAACCAACTAAAGACCCTGGGTCAAGTAGCAGGGGAACAAACATAGAATGACCTGATCTAGACAGACCTTAATCAGTTCTGTGGTGGAGGACAAATCAGAGAACATACCTAAGCCAGGGAGAGGACATTTAAAATCTACTTCAGTCAATACAAATTAGCTCCTTATTTTATAAAGAAAGGGCACCTAGAGTAAAGATGGTTATCAGAGGTGGATCAGGAAAGGGGCAGGGATGAACCAGTGTACAAACCACCTAAGAAAAGTCCTTTTTATTTTTGGAATAAATGAACTCAACTTTCCCCTGGTTTATTCCAGGAGCTTCCTATTGCCTCCTAAAGTCTATTCTAGTAACCAGAAGAGCTGGTTAAGTTTAAATCTTAATCCTAGATTGCAATTTAAATCACATATAGGTTTGGATGTATGTGTGTATATATATTCCCCCGCCCCCAGAATATTATGGGAGTACCAATGCTTCAGTCACATAAATTGCCTTTGCACCATCGAGTCAAAGCTACAAGTGCACCCATCCCCCAGAAAGTATGCATTGCACCCATTAGGTATGAATTTACCCATCCCCTCCTCCCACCTGCCCCACCCCCTGGTTGTATATTACATGAAGACCAAATCATCATCCCTCCAAAAAACTGCACAAGACTTGCCATTGAGTCACCCATCATACTCTTACCGTTTTTCATTTATTCATGTGAAAGGGTTTGCCCGCAAGCATAAGCTTTAAAAATAGAAGTTTTTTACAGGTCATTTAAGAAAGATAAAACTTAAAAATAACATGTACACTAAATATGCACATTTAAAATATTTCATAAATGACTTAATAGCAATAAAATTACCCAAGTAGTGTGGGCAGGAAGTGCTACATTACTGTCTTTTAAGTTTAAAAACCTTAAAAGGAAACTCTGCAGTGGCCACTCTCTACAGGGTGTTGTCCATTAAAACAGAAAACAGGAGATAACAATTTCTCTACGCTTATCCACATTGATCTCTCAAGCTCCCTCATCTTCCAGTTCAAGCAGCATTTCTCTCTCCCGTTGAGAGCTGCCTTCTCCCATCATCCCTGTTTAAAAACGGAATGGGAAGGGACAGAAGCTATTTCAGGAAAAAGAGAACTTAAAAACTTCACTGAAGAAGAAAGAAAAATACTTCCCTTTTGCTGCATTTCCTCTTTAAAATTTTTCATATTTAAAGTATGACAGTAAACTTTGGAGAGATCATACAAACCCCGACCTTTAGGCAAGAAATAGTGAAACCCCTGCAAAGGAATCCAGGCTTCTGTCTGGATGGTGCTGGGAGCAGGGACAGGCATGGACTGGGCTGCTCAATCCTCTAGCAGCTACTAGAACGTGGGAACAGAGCCAACAACCAGGGCTCCGCAGTGCGGGAGCGGCCTCCACTCTCCCCCGTAGCGCTACGACCCACCCCACCCTCAGGCTTCCATCCTCGGGCTTCCACACTCAGCGCCTGCCCTCCTGAGCCCAAGGAAAGAGAGACACCCCAAGAAAGAAAATGCTGGTGACCACGGGGACTGCCAGTTCTAAATTTTAGTTCATCTTGTTTAGCAGTGCATTCTTCGGGGACGTTTATGTGCATCAGAAACAATGGGAAAATAGCTAAACAAAATGAACCTATTTCAGCTATTAAAAATATTTTTAGCAGACATTTCCTGTCATGTGATTACATTTCTATCACTCAGAAGAATTTAATTTCTATTTGAAAGATCTAATTTCTCACTAATATGCTCTCTAGAATATATAAGGAAACCACAGTGGCTTAATAGTACTACTGACAATTTTTAAAAAACAAGCCCATGCCTATCTCTACAACGTTATCTTAGATGGAAAAACAAGTAATACTCCCCCAGCTTTGCCAAAACAAGACTGGGATGGTGGGAATTTTTGTTTGTTTTAACAGAACAAAGCTCCATGCAGTAGCACTAGGAAAATGATTAGTGGTAAACATTTCTTCACTTTGTTCACACCAGAAACAGAAGGAAAAAGAGAAAACTTTTGCTTTCTCTCTCTACTTTTCTCCTCTCAATGACTGAATTTTCATACTTTACTAATGGTTAGTAACAACGAGCCAGAGAGATATAACTATCAAACAAATTTGTATTTGGTGAACACAGACAAAGCCTCCTGAGAGCCAGAAACTGTGGACAGTACGTATTTTAATCTTGAAATTCAAAAACAATGTCAACTTCATTCTTAACTTTAAAAGGAAACCAAATTCTGCCACTTGTGTCCCTCAGCATGCTGTATTATAAAGTGATCAACACACTGAAAAAAATAAGATCCACTAGAAAATGAAACCACTTACCTTGAGTAGTGGACATGACTTCACATACACTGAAAATAGTCTACTCTGGCTTAATAAGAAAGTATTTGACTTTACTCTTTTAAAGTTCATGTGATAAAAATCTCCCTCCTGGCTTGAAAGCCTTGGGGAAACTGGAGATCACTCTGGAATCTGCTAGGAGCTCCCACCAGTGCACTGTGACTTCGGTGCATTCTTAGAACTTACTGCCCAAAGACAAACTCATGCAAAACATACCACGCCTCCCTGCAGGATACTGTGCACTGCGTCCAGTACACGAGTCTATTTCAGCAAAATAAACAACAACGAAGGCACGTGGAACCTTCAAATGCACTAGAAATACAGTTGGGAATAGGATGGTTTATAAATGGACTAATGCCATAACTATTAGTAATGCTCTAAAAAAGCTAACAGGAAAACAGTTTGTCTCCATTTTAACAGAGCTCCTGCCCTGGACCAAAGATGTTATAGATTCAGGATTCACAAGCTTAAGATGTTAAAATCTTATTCTGAATGACCTTAAATGCCATTTTGCCATTTATGACTTTTTGGCATAGTACATTGATTTTGGTGAATAAAAAGTACAGACTTTGTGAGGAGTAAGTGTATCCTTACAAGTAAAAAAAGAAAAAAGTAAAAAAAAAAAGTACAGACTAAATACTACAGATAAATTTCCTAAGGAAAACAACTTTTATATGTAATTTCATAATATTGCTTAACTGGTAAAAACATTTCTTGCTCATTTTTATGCCATCTTTATAATTTTATATGATTCAATCCAACACTTTAAATTTAACACTTTAAATTTCTCAGAGCCTTGAAAAATTAGAATTAAAATAGCTATAAAATCACCACTAGGTATTAATAACAAACTATAAATAGACATCTCTCTCACTGAAGAAAATCATCTCTCCAATCCCCTTCTCAGGGTGTCCAGACACAGTGGTTCTTTATTGTCCCCAGGATCACCTAATGGCTTGTTAAGACACACATCGCTGGGTCCCATATCCAAAGTTGCTTTCAACTGGTACACAGTAGGCCAAAGAGTTTGCATTTCTAACTAGCTCCCCGGTGTTCCTGACCCTGGTGACCTGGGCCTCGACTCACTCACTGAGGGTTTAAAGTGCTTGCTCAACTGTACTCCAGCTAGGAATCACTGAATGTCACAGCAGGTGCACAATGCCAGGATGAGGCAGTTTGTTCTTCCCCTTCAATACATATATACATTCACAAGGGACTCTTGGTAACTTCTATTTACTCACCAGAAAAATGTGAGTTATCAATCATTTTTAATAAAAATTATAATTTTTAATAAAAAAACTTGTATAAGGCATGAATAAGCTTTATAACTAATCTAAAATAGAGAATTAAAACATGGAGAAAAGAAGTCAATGAAGAAAAAAAACCTGAACTGTCTTTCATTCCTTTGCAAACTCCACCCATTATGTTTTTCAATTTCACCATGGCAGGGAAACTGTTTAGATTTGATTCCAAGACCACTTAGCCTTGGCAAATTTCAGTAATGTAAAAACCAGAATGTTTCCCTGTCACAAGTGCCCCAATGCCTGTCTGTGCTTCCTAAGCGTTGATAGCAATGTTTAAATTTATAATCTCAGGTTTGGTTTTCAAGCAAATACCTTTTTTTTTCAGTAGCTAACATTTCCTTCATGCCAGGTGCTCTGTTAAGCACTTTCCATGCAGCATGGCATTAAATCCTCACGGTAAGGTAATCATTTATCACCATTTTACAGAAGAAACCCCACTCTGTAAGGTAATAAAAATTTATCACCATTTTGTAGAAGAGAAAACTAGGTTTAAGAGGTTAAAAATCTTGGCCAGTCACACTAATAAAAGGATAACCATTAAGAAATTAAATTCGCTTTTGTAAAACGAAGGAAGATATGATGGTATACTAGTCACCCCTTACCTGTGGTTTCCCCATTTCTATAGTTTTAGTTACTTCAGTCTGAAAATATTATGTACAATAAGGTATTTTGAGAAAGATCACATCCACATAATTTTTATGTTACAGTACATTCTAAAATTGTTCTATTTTATTATTACTGTTAATCTCTTACTGTGCCTAATTTTTTAAGCATGGATGTGAAGTAAAAAACATAGTATATATGGGGTTTGGTACTATCTGTGGTTTCAGGCATCCACTGGAGAGGTCTTGGAACAAATCCCTTGCGGATAAGGGTGGACAACTATATTCACTTTTGAATCTTTATAGATAAAAGCCAGAAACCTAAAACATGGTGTGCAAGAGGGAGTGATAATTAAAATAAAATATAACTACTATGATTGACTCTCAACTGTTCATGAGTGGATAATTTGCAATTATATGCAGCAACTACCACAAACTTAAAAGAAAATTCTAGGCTACCCAATAGTAGCCATGGCAGTTGGGAATACACTTAATATATGACCCAGCAATCCCAACTCCTAGGTACTTAGCCAAGTGAAATGAATACTTACACTCACATAAAAACCTGTACATGAATATTTACAAAGGCTTTATTCATAATCACCAACACATGAAAACACTCACTTCTGCTTCACCTACTCAATGGATTGACAAATTGGGGTACATCCATATAATAGCATACCACTCAGCAATAACAAGGAATGAATTAAGGATACTCTCATATGCATTAGAAAGAAGCCAACGTAAAAGGCTACATATATGAGACTAAATATGACATTCTGGAAAAGACAAACCTATAGGGATAGCAAACAGATCCAAGGTTGCCAGGGGTGGTGATATGGGAAATGACTGATCACAAAAGGGCATGACAGAATTTTCTGGAAGCTGATGAGACTGTTGTATAATTTCATTCTGGTGGTGGTTACATGACTGTACACATTTGTCAACACTCAGAACTGTATCCTGAAGAGGGTGAATTTTACTGTATGTAACTTATCCCGTAATGTTTAAAAAATTAAGGAGCAAACAAAAGCGATTTCTTAAGAAAACAAGAGGCAAGGAAGCTGATAGTTTGTCTTGGATAGTGTAAAGTCAAAACTAATGGTTTTTGGTACATCTATTGCCTTTCAATAGTAGAGGTGATCACCGTTAATTGTATCCATTTTCTGTGATTTTTTAAAATGTTGATGAATTTTTAAGAAATGACTTACTTAAACCCCTACGCAAAGTCCATTTGTGGAAGTTGAAGTTTATGAGAATATATTGAAAATGACCTTTTACATAGATATGTTTAGACACCTTAATTTATTATTTGTCATAGCTGTAAGTTATTGAAAAATACCTAAAATTCATGCTAACTCCCAGCTATTCACAAAATACCTTGTGCTCTGAAGACTTACCAGCTGTCATCTGGCCCTTCACATCTCCTCTTTGCAGAGATGTTATTTTTGTACAAATTCCATTGAATAAGGAACTTATAAAGTTCTGCCAAATATTCACATGGTATTTCGTGATTTTTTTTGTATTAAATTTTTTTATGAAAGTCTGCCTACTTTAGATTACCATTTTCAATGGAAATGATATAAAAATCAAGATTTTTGTATGCAACCTGTGTTTCCTGAATTAAAACCTATAAATCTACAATGTTTAAAAATAAATGGAGGACTCAGCATTCTTTTTTTTTTTTTTTTTGAGACAGAGTCTCACTCTGTTGCCTGGGCTAGAGTGCCGTGGCCTCAGCTTAGCTCACAGCAACCTCAAACTCCTGGGCTCAAGCAATCCTTCTGCTTCAGCCTCCCGAGTAGCTGGGACTACAGGCATGTGCCACCATGCCTGGCTAATTTTTTCTATATATTTTTAGTTGTCCAGCTAATTTTTTTCTATTTTTAGTAGAGACGGAATCTCGCTCTTGCTCAGGCTGGTTTCAAACCCCTGACCCTGAGCGATCCTCCTGCCTCGGCCTCCCAGAGTGCTAGGATTACAGGCATGAGCCACCGCGCCCGGACAGTATTTTTATTTAAAGCTGACTAGCACATCATCTGTTATATAATTGAAAACTTCCATGTATTAGTGGCAAAGTTAGCTTTAATTACTATTTACTAACAAGTATATTTTGGCAATAAAATAGCAGGAAGATTATACCCAACGAATGTTAGTATTTAACAAACTGTTCAGACAGAGCATGGAGTGGGGAAAAAATAATAGAAGTACTTCTAACTCTCAACTATGAAGAGTGAAATCCTCAGACTGATTCTTCAATGTTCCTTAATGGGGGACAATCCCCATTCTCACAGAATGAATCTAATCTGAGTCCTAACCTATGTTATACTTGTTAGTATTCTAATAACAATCTAATAAAGACAAATGACACTTTGGTATTAAAATAATCCCCTCAATAGCTTAAAAATATTTTTAAAAAATAACCTATTGATGCATAATTTCCATTTTGCATGTCTGTGAGACTTCATGAAATGAGACCTGGAAATTCTTGAGTGTATGCCAAGTAAATCCTGTTGTTTGAATATTTCTGTACCAAATTGTTTTGCAAGGATGGTCAAAGCAAACCTATTATCCCCGAACCTCTTTTTTTCTAATTAAAAAATTAATAAAATTATTTTCTATTGCCTCTAGTTATTTGTTCAGTTAAAGTCACAAACACACAGTATAGCAGTGGGCCTTCTGTATCCAAGGATTCCATATTTGAGGAAGATACAACTAATCGCAGATCAAAAATACTCAAAAAATAATAAAAAATACAACAATAAAATTTCAAATGTTAAAAAGACAGTATAACAACAATTTGTATTGTACTGTATTAGGTTATTTCTCTTTTAACGAAATGTCACCCCACATATATGAGGTACTATAAGTAAGCTAGAGATGATTTAAAGTATACAGGAGGATGCATTTGAGTTAGATGCAAATATTACATCATTTTATATAATATACTTCAGAATGCACAGATTTCGTTAAGAACGGAGGGTGGTCATGGAACAAAATCCCATTCGATACAAAGGGGTAACTATATATTCTTCAAAAGAAACTTTATCTCTAATGTCATCTGACCTTAATAATTCGCTTCCAATAAAAAAAATACAATCCTAGAGAATAAAAACACTCTAACATAAATTATGAAACTGATCCATATATCCCAATTTACAGTCTGTCTGATCTTATCTATAAGGATTTCCTGCATCACACCCTCACTTCATATGCTCACAAACACTCAGCTCTAAACAGACTTTTTTCTGCTGATGAAATAGAATTTTTAATTTCAGACAAAATAAAGAACCACAGGTTAAACATGACAAACAGGAATTGTTTAAACTCACAAAACATCTCCCTTAGGAAGATGTACAAATTTTTGTGCATCTCGTAACAGCAGTGAAACAAAAAACCAGCATCTATTAAAGGTACAGGTAGTAACAGAGGAAACCACAATCATGATGAGAGACACCAAAGTGCTGCTATTATCAGAGCATTCAGAATCACAATGGCAAGAACACTAGCTACCATACACTGGGCCCTAATTAGGTTCCAGATAGTTTAACAGAACTTTTTTCTTTTTTTACTTCTAAGTATTACAGGGGTACAAATGTTTTTGGTTACAAGGATCGCTTTTGTAATGCTTGAGTCAGAGTTGTAAGTGTGCCCATCACACAGATAGTGTTCATTGTACCTATTAGGTAAGTTTTCGCCCATCCCCTCCTCCCTTCTACCCTCTGACTGATTTCTACTGAGTTATGCTTCCCTCTATGCACATGTGTGCTGATCAGTTAGTTCCAATGTAATAGTGAGTACATGTGGTGCTCATTTATCCATTCTTTAGATTCTTAACTTAGGATAATGGTCTCCAGTTCCATCCATATTGCTGCAAAAGGCATAAAGTCATCTTTCTTCGTGTCTTAGTATCCCATGATATGTGTGTGTGCATATATATGTACACACACACACACACACACACACACACACATATATATATATAGCATTTTGTTAATCCACCCATGAATTGATGGGTACTTGGGTTGATTTCCACATCTTTGCAATTGTGAATTGTGCTGCAATAAATATATGAGTACAGGTGTCTTTTTGATAATATGACTTCTTTTCCTTTAGGTAAATACTCAGTAATGGGATTGCTGGATTAAATGGTAGGTCTACTTTTAGTTTTTTGAGGTATCTCCATAATACTTTCTATAGAGGTTATACTAGTTTGCAGTAACACAAACAAATAAGTGTTCCATTACCTCCTCATCTACGCCAGCATCTGTTTTTGGACTTTTTGATAAAAGCCATTCTCACTGGAGTTAGGTGATATCTCATTGGGGTTTTGATTTGAATTTCCCTGATGATTAGAGACCCTGAGTATTTTTTCAGATGTTTATTAGCCATTAGTCTTTCCTCTTTTGAAAAGTTTCTGTTCATGTCTTTTGCCTACTTTTTAATGGGGTTGTTTGATTTTTTTCTTGCTGTTTGCTTGAGTTCTTTGTATTATAGATTCTGATTACTAGCACTTTTTATCAGATGCATAGCTTGCAAATATTTTCTCCCATTCTGTAGGTTGTCTGCTCTATTGGTTGTTTCCTTGGCTGTGCAGAAGCTTTTTAATTTAATCAAGTCCCATTTATTAATTTTTCTTGTTCCTGTGATTGTCAATGGGGTCTTCTTCATAAACTCTTTGCCTAGGTCAATATCTAGAAGAGTTTTTCCAACATTTTCTTCTAGAATTCTTACTGTTTCATGCCTTACATTTAAGTCTTTTATCCATCTTGAACTAATTTTTGTGAGTGGTGAGAGATATGGATTCTGTTTCATTTTTCTCCATGTGGCTATCCAATTTTCCCAGCACCATTTCTTGAGTAGGGATTCTTTTCCACAGTGTATATTATTGTCCACTTTCTCAAAGATCAATTGGATGTATGTGGATGGTTTTATGTTTGGGTTTTCTGTTCTGTTCCATTAGTCTAAATCTCTATTTCTGTGAAAATACCATGCTATTTTGGTTACTACGGCCTTGTAGTATAGTTTGAAGTATAGTAATGTGATGCCTCCAGATTTGTTTCTTTTGCTTAAGATTGCTTTGGCTATTCAGGCTCATTTCTGGTTCCAAATGAAGCACAGAATTATTTTTTCTAGATCTGTGAAATATGACATTGGTATTTTGATGGGGATTGCACTGAATTTGTAAATCACTTTGGGAAGTATGGATATTTTAACAATATTACTTTTACCGATCCATGAACATGAAAGTTGAAAGCAGTTCCACTAAGAACTGAAACAAGATAAGGATGCCCACTGTGGTCACCACTTCTATTCAACATAAGCCTGGAAATCCTAACCAGAGCAATTAGACAAGAGAAAGAAATGAAAGGTATCCAAATCAGGAAAGGGGAAGTCAAACTATCACTTTTTACTGATGATATGATCTCATATCTGGAAAATCCCAGCAAGAGACTCCTAGAATTGATAAATAAATTCAGCAAAGTCTCAGGTTACAAAATCAACACACACAAATCAGTAGAACCCCAAACTCCAGTAACAGTCAAGCTGAGAGTCAAATCAAGAACTCAATACCACGTATAACAGCCACAAAGAAAATAAAATACCTAGGAATATATTTAACCAAGGAGGTGAAAGATTTTTACAAAGAGAACTATTAAATACTGAGGAAAGAAACTGCCAGTGCTACAAACAAATGTAAACAGTCTTTAAGTTGGTTAATATTTCCTCTTTTTCAGCATTTTTCCTCTATCGTGGTCCACTAACTACATTAAAATAATAACAAAAAAATCACAATAAGATAGTCACAAAACAGATGATGTCTTCCAAAATATCATGCTAAGGATTAATTTCTGTTATACAAGAGGTCTGGCCAGCCTTTGGGATATGTGTGGTGCCCCTGGCTGCATGGAGGCGAGATTGCAAAGGAGCTTACCATCTCTACCTCACGGCTGCTTGTCAGAGCTCATGGTGCAGGCTCCCTGCTAGATACCTTCCCTGTGCATGTATAGAGCAGCTTGACACTACTTAAATACTGCATAATATTTCATAGTTTGACTATGTCATAATTTAAGTAAATTAACTAATAAACATACTTTACTCTTTATATTTTATTTTTTAAGTAAGATCATTCTAATAAACTTGTACAAGTATTTCTGTGGATGACTAGATGTGGGCTTGATAGCTCAATGGTATACAAATTATAAATTTTGATAACTTACTAAAAACTTTACCTTCCAAGAGATGATACCAATATATAATCTCTCTTCCCTTTGCCTTTATACTAGATTATTTTAAAAATCTTTTGTTTTCAGAAGACAAAGAATAAGTAAATATGTTGTGTATTTATGTGATATAATGCCATATATGAATAAAAACAAATTAACTACAGCTAAACATTAACATGCACCAATCTCATAAAAAAACTGGAATGAAAAAGCCACAAAATAGAGTATGATTCCAGTTGTGTAAAGTTTTAAAACATTCCAAAAAATGTTGTACATGAACATATGGCCTTCTGTGGCAAAATCAAAGGGAAAAAGCAAGGGTGATTAGTATTTTTACAGAAAGCTTCTTTGGGTTCCACTTAATCTATGCCAAGTGACTGTTCAAACTGGACGAAGAGCTGTGTATTTCTTATATGTAAATCATATTCACTAATCAAGTATCGTAGTTGGCCCGGTATGGTGGCTCATGCCTGCAATCCTAGCACTCTGGAAGGCTGAGGCGGGAAGACTGCTTCAGTTCAGAAGTTTGAGACCTCCATCTCTTATTTAAAAAAAAAAAACAATAAATTAAAAGTATAGTAGTTAGAAATGTTTATTTCTCTTCTCTGTTCCATCCCTATCCCTCTTGCTTCACCCAGCTCTAACAGAGTGTCACTCTTTACAAATGCTTTCATTCATACCTACCCATGACAATGTCCACCTATACAGGGTTCTAGTTCGGAGGCTGCCATGTATTGCTAGCAAAAAACAACTACTGCACAGCTGGGCATAGTGGTTCATGCCTGTAATCCCAGCACTTTGAAAGACCAAGGTAGGAGGATCACTTGAGGCCAGGAGCTCAAGACCAGCCTGAGGAACATAGTGAGAGCCCTGTCTCTAGAAAGAATAAAAAAAATTAGCTGGGTGTGGTGGTGTGTGCCTGTAGTCCCAGTAACTCAGGAGGCTGAGACAGGAGGATCACTTGAGCCCAGTTCGTTTGTTTCAAGGTTGCAATGAGCTGTGATGATGCCAGTGCACATCAGCCAGGGCAACAGAGTGAGATTCTGTGTCAAAAAATGAAACAAAAACAAAAATAAGCCTGCTACTTCATCTATTTAATGAATAGAGTTTCAGTTGTAGAAGATGAAAAAGTTCTAGAGATGGATGGTAGTGGTGATGCCTGTACAACAGTATGAATGCACTTAACACCACAGAACCATACCTTTGAAAATGGTTAAAGTGGTAAATTTTATGTCATGTATTTTACAATAAAAAAAATTACTGCAACTAGAACATTTTCCACCATAAATTTAGCATTCCCAATCTCAGCCAGCTTCTACTTGCTTTTCCCCATTTTGTTTGTTCACGCTTAGTCAACTCCCTGTCATACTCCACTGCTTTTGATATTCCTTGGCATTCTTTCTTCACCACCTACCCTGGACAACTGACCCACAGGGGCTACAGTTACTCCACGCTGCAGAAGATTCCAAAATGTCTACCTCTAGTACTCCAGCTTCATGGTCTCATTCCTGCATGTCTGGACAACCGCTTCCTTCAATGAAGGAGGGAAGTTTAAACTTTATCTCGAAGGGATAAGTAGGATTTCATTAGGCAGCAAAAGAAGGGAAAGGATATTTCAGGCCTTGTAGCAATGGAATCTGTGGCAGATTTGCAGACTTCCTTGCAGCTTCCTTGCACTGGGCAAGTGCCCAGCTGACAGCCTCAGTCGCTGCTGACTGCGCTTAGAACCAAATGCAATCCCCTGCCGGCTCTGCACCCCCCTTACCTTTCCACCAGCATCTCCAGCCTCTTTGCTTTAAAATATGTTCCCAAATCATGTTCCCGCTATCAATCACCCGAGTTTTGAGAAGGAAGTCAAGAAAAATGTTTTCTTTTCATAAATTTCCACAGGAACCTAACAATTATTTTTTCCAACTTTGAAATAACCATGTGGCTTCCAGAAAAGGCTCCTCTGAGGCTTTAAGAAAATAAAACGTAGGTTCTGCCCTTGCCAGGTCAGACAAAGGATAAAGTACAGCCAGTTACTTGCTACTAACTTGGGAGAGAAGGGGGAAGGCTTTCATTTCTCTATTTTTTTGATCAGATGCCCAATCCAAATTTCTTCTAATTATTGTCTTCCTTTACCCCAAGACCCTAATATACACTTTGCTGGGGAACAGCAGCAACTAAGACCTTTTTTCTTGGCCCAAATATTCTTAAAAGCCAAATTCAGAACTTGAAAAGATACCCTAAATTATAACCACCACCTTCCTGTCTTTGCAATTCATCCACTCTACTTATTTCTCCCTCTTTCCCCCACAGACGATGATAATCTTATACATGCAGTTTCATTTTCAGTGCCATCTGAGAAGAACACTACAATAATAAAGAAAATTCTAAGACAGAATAATACTAGATCCAGATTTCAATAAGTTTTCAGATAACTTTTTCTAAGTTATTGTCGTTGTGGAAGGAAATATGGCCAAATATTAAAAGGGAACCAATTTTAAAAAACAATTCACTTCCAGTGTAGGGGCCTTAACTGATGAATAGATACTAAATAAAGTATAAATATACTTGCTCGTCCTAGCACTCTGGGAGGCCGAGGCGGGCAGATCGCTCGAGGTCAGGAGTTCAAAACCAGCCTGAGCAAGAGTGAGACCCCGTCGCTGCTAAAAAAATAGAAAGAAATTAATTGGCCAATGAAAATATATAGGAAAAATTAGCTGGTATGGTGGCGCATGCTTGTAGTTCCAGCTACTTGGGAGGCTGAGGCAGGAGGATCGCTTGAGCCCAGGAGTTTGAGGTTGCTGTGAGGTAGGCTGATGCCACGGCACTCTAGCCCGGGCAACACAGTGAGATTTTGTCTCAAAAAAAAAAAAAAATACTTGCTGGAAATGTTCTAATTATTATCCTGGCAATCTATATATTCTCAACTTCAGCAATAATGCTGAAACAGAAACATATTTTCAGTATTACGCTAAGGATTATAAAATATCTACATAGTCTTTAAGATATAAGACTTCAGTTTGTAGATTTATCACTAGTGGACTTAAGATAAATAATCTGGTGTTATGAAACAGCTACTGTTTATGGAACTTATCTTTATCCTTTACAGGAGAGCAAAGGCAAATGTTATTTACCATCTAGGCAAGTAACACAAACGGCTAAGGACTCAGGTTTAAAGCAGTAGGAATTAGAGTTACCTCTGTCAAACTGGAATATGATTTTTTTTTTCATTTTAACATTCAAAAACATTTGAAATTCCTTCTAAAACTGCTGTATTCCTTACCTTACAAAGAATTATTGAGCCCCTACATGGGATTCAATACAGTATGCGCGACACACTGCTGGACACTTGGGAATTTCTCATAACCTCCTGCCATCACCTTCCTGGCATCTCATTTTCCTTCAGCCACACCATCCATCCTTCTCAGTTCCTGAGAACTTCAGGTCTCTACGTATGATGAGGTTTCAGTATCCCCTGGGCCTTTTCAATATGTATTTACAAGTGTAATTAAATATTTATTCAACGTACTTTTTAAGTATTTGTCTTCCCTACTATATACAAAGCTTCTGGAGAGCAAGAACCATGGCTGTCCTGTTCATTATGATGGGCCCCAAGCATATTGTGTCAGACACTGTGTACGATCCCATTAAATGGTCCCTTTTCAAGGAGCCAAAGAGCACACAAGTAAAATGGTGATTGTTAAGTTTGGCTGGGGCCCTGTCGCTGCTGTAGATAACACAGAGGAGGGTCAGGAAAGGCTTTCTAGAACAGTTATCTCTCATCTTTTTTAGGGCACATCCCTCTCAGAAGAAAATCTGGGAATGCACCCATAATATGTATATATGCATGCATGAATGCATACATCAGCTAAATAGTAATAGAAGTACTACTGTACTAATATGCATACTGTACAGCATAAACACAGAATTTAAAATATGATGAGGTAAAGGTCAAATACCATTTTGAGAAAACAATGTGACTGAATTTTTTTTTTTTAAGAGATAGGATCTCACTGTATCGCCCAGGCTGGACACAATCATAGCTCATATGGCCTCAAACTCCTATGCTCAAGCGATCCTACTGCCTCAGCCTCACAGGTAGCTAGGATGACAGGCACAAGCCACCACACCCAATTCTCACTATGTTGCCCAGGCTGGTCTGGAACTCCTGGCCTCAAGCAATTCTCCCACCTCAGCCTCCCAAAGTGCTGGGATTACAGGCATGAGTAATGTGCCTAGCCAGCCTGTTGCTTTAAAATCTTGGTTAAGTATTTAACCAAGTAATTTATTATTTCTCTACTTTCCCCTCAGAATTCTTCCCCTACCCCAGATATACTGGATGTATCTGACATATATATGGAGTGACAGTGCCAGTATAAGTCCAAAAATATTAGGAATGCTAAGCTAGGTTTTATTTTTTTATAGTCTCCTGTGGCAAATGTTCCAAGTTCTATTATTTGCTTCTTGTACTCTAGTGGTTCATCCTGTGCACCCTGTGGGGTATACAACACTTCACAGACCATTGCTCTGGAGAAAGCAGCTCCTAATAGTAGTATTTATATTCCTAAATAGTTTTTCACAGGCATCTTGTACATTTCATCTAATAACTCTTCAATCTTCAAGTTAGTTTTGAAATTTAGATAAGCCATAAAGCTGGCATAAATATACTATAGCACCTATATAAAAACTAGGATGGGCCGGGCATGGTGGCTCACGCCTGTAATCCTAGCACTCTGGGAGGCTGAGGCGGGTGGATCACTCAAGGTCAGGAGTTCGAAACCAGCCTGAGCAAGAGCAAGACCCCGTTTCTACTACAAATAGAAAGAAATTAATTGGCCAACTAAAAATATAATAGAAAAAATTAGCCAGGCATGGTGGCACATGCCTGTAGTCCCAGCTACTCAGGAAGCTGAGGCAGAAGGATTGCTTGAGCCCAGGAGTTTGAGGTTGCT